>RANZ01000165.1:0-75320 GCA_009805285.1 Neurospora terricola FGSC 1889 | reverse complement strand
CAGTCTTGTCATTTCCGTAGCGACTCCATTGTAGAGAGTCCAAGATTGCTGACGGCGCACTGGTCTACCTAGTCAGTGGTCACCGTCAGTGGTCACCGGTCAGCGAGGGGATTCCCAAATGTGTCCGTCACCTTGTTGATCGGTCCAGTATCAAGGCGGTCGACCGTTGGCATCACAGGGAAGAAGAGGTACTTTTGGTAGGTACTTACCTGTCATCTCAAGAGACAGACGGAGGAGGCGAATCCCACACAATTACCCCAGACTCCTGACTCCCTCTCCTTATCCGTGTAGCCGTGTAAATCCCGTCAAGGGACGGAGGACGCTGACGGCAGCGGAGCGGGAAGTGGGATAGGGGATGCCGCTGTCGATGTCCTCTCCTCGCAGGTCACGGTTAAACGGTCCAGCACGGTCCAGGCCCTTGAACTGCCCTTGATTCGCAAATTGCTGCTGCATTGAAAGGCCACAGAAAACGGCAACTGAAATGTCCCACTGATCAAAAACGTGGAGTGGCTTGCGACTGGGCAGTGCCGGCACTTTCCGTTGCAGGCCCGGGGCAGTGACGACGGGAACACTGGCAGGAGCTCCCTACATAGTAGTCCCTACAGTGCCCCCTCATCAGAGATCTTTCAGCGCAGAGGGTTCCTTCCGCTGCAACATTTGCTGGAGACGAGGTTGAATTGTGGTGTGTCAGTGCTAAACAGGAACGATCCTGATTGGCCATGGATCAACCGGTCTGTCAATTCTGCGCCCCACAATTTCCCGTCGCTGCCCCTCCTTTTGGGGTGTTGTGATTGGTTGAGGGGATTGCACTTTCACCAGCCAGGAGGACAACAACGGATCTGGATTTGGCTGTCTGCCGAAGAAACAATTCGTCCTCTGACTTGCTTTTTCAACCTCAATTTCTTGGTCATCTCTTTCGTGACATCTTCAAGTTCATCCCAGACAACAAACAACCTTGACAATAACATATCCCGTACTAATTCACCGCATCCTGGCCCCTCCACCCCGGCCACAAGCCGTCAATGACACCTTTGTGATCCGAGAACCGAGAATCGAAACCGAGCCTTGTGAGGATTGGGTACAGTTCCTACTTTGTTGCCTTTTTCTCTTTTTTTTCTTTTTCTTGTTAGATGCGTGGTTTCCCGTCCCTCCTTTTCACTGCTTGGTTCTCCTTTTCAGTCATGCCATGCATAGCACTGCTTACAGGTAATTGGGATGGGCAATCCGCAATCCGCAGCAGCACCGCAACTCCGGTTCTTGTGAGGCACAGTCAACAGTCATCAGAGTTGTCGTCGATTCGCCTCATCCTTGAACGTGGGAAAGGACAGGATCTGGCATCGGGAGATCCCATGATTAATTACAGTACAACATCATAACATGGAATATTTACAGCGGTGTAACGGCGATTGACTATGCCGAGGTCCACCCTTCCATTTCTCTCCATCCTCGCCCCCAAGCCCATGCCCCCTTGACATTTGCTCCCCTTTCCCTTCCGTTGCCTCCCCCTCCCCCTCCCCCATCCTTCCCCTTCCTCCACATGTTTGCCCGCCTGTCAATGTCGAGCTGTCATCATGTCATTCATGCCCGTCTGCTGTCGCTGTCCRTCATTCCCGAGAACGGCCCCCTTTCCCGCCACGCACGGCATCTCGATGGAGATGGAGTGTGGTTCTTCCATGCATATTCCTGATTTGATATATTCCCCGATTTTCTTTCTCATGTGAGAGTGGTACCATGCGATCTCATTCTTGGTAGAGTGAGTACCTTATCTTCATCAGCACAAAGGGTTCATCATGATATTGGGTTTGGAACAAGACAATACCATCAGGCCTCCCGTCCATCTGTTTCCTTTGCTAGCTCCGTTCCTTTCCTGGCTCGCGGAATCCCCTGTTCCATCCATCGATTTGCACCAGAAAACACTCTTATTCTCGGTGATGACATGGAGCCTTGCCCTGCCTTGCCTTACGTTGCCTTGTCCTCCCATCAAATCGATGGTGCTACATATGCACCGCACCTGTCAATATCAACACAAGGCCAATCTGTCTCTTCAGTGCCTTGGCCTGTCACCCTCCCTTCACCTTGAACCCTTCACGGTAGCATCGTGTCTGTCCATCCAATGTCGGTTTCGTCACGGTCGCATGTTCACTCCCGAACCATGGATGGAGTTCAATCACCTTGTCACTCAAGACAAACCCTCAGTTACAGTCCCCTCACCCTCACCCTCACCTCCCTGACTCCCTGTCCTCCACCACCGATCATCAGTGGAACACCACGTTTTTCCTTCACTTCAGTTCTTCAACGTACAAGGGGAAAGATGCGATTGGTTCTTCAGACCCCTGATAGTTCCCGAAACGGTGTCTTCTCGCGAGCCCACGGGTACTAGCCCCTTTGCGGGCGGAGCATGACGTTATAAAATTACAGTACCCTCTAACATTAAGGTACTTGGGAAAAATTGTCCATCTTTCGGCATCCCAACGTGTGTTTCGTCCAAGACATGCCCTTCTTTCCATAGGATCCGTGTTCGTCTATTGTTGCCTTCTTGGGCATCTAGATCGTCAAGAGACAAGCCCTCGTCCAAGTTAGACCAAGACTTTTCGAGTATCTCAAGGGTTCCGGCTTCCGAATAGGTTGCAGACGGAAAGTTCCACCACAAGCGAAGTCGCCGTTCAAACTCCCGCCGGAGTACAACACAGTATTAATGCTGTACGCGGCTACTTACATAGCTATCGGACAGTTTATGCTCGTACTACCGGGCAGCTACCGGGCATCAAGGGATCGCCGCGGGATCCACGTACGCCGTCGGCGGGAAGTGGGCTCGGGCTGGACTGAACGGTTTGACGGCGTTCCTAACTACTTCCACACTACGGACAACGCTATCCGGTGGGTGGTTCGCCGAATATAAAGAAAACCGAACACGGCGGGCAGCGGCCATGTTTCACATCCTCTCGTTATCCCCCTCGTTCCCGTCTCATGCCTTGCAAGACATGTCTAGACTCTTCAAGCCTGTCGTTGAAGGGTTGAGGTCGCCGACGTCCACCTTGTTAGTTCGAGCTTTGGCCGGCATTAATGTTCTGCAGCCTTCACAGTATTCCGAGATACCGTCGCCTTGTGACATTCCTTATTCTTATACCTACCAGAAGTGCCGCCAGGCTATCGTCATTATGAAGCAGACATCTGTGCGCGGCCTGACTCTAACCCAATCACATTGAAAGCCCACAATCTCCGACAAAAAGATGCCTTGAATGGTAACCTCCGTCAAGCATCGCGGCGAATACCGACAACCGGTGAGGTGGGCGAAATGAAAAGCAAGAGACGTGTCACAAAAACATCGGGAAGTTTTGGGAGCAGCGGAAGATTGTGGGAGCTGCGAGTATAATCACCGAGGTTGAGGTTGAGGTCATCACCATGATTTGAGGTCAACTGGTGAAGCGAGCGGCACGTTCGAACTTGGGTCGATACACCGAGATCTCATAGGCGGTAGCGGCAGGGTGCTAGTCTGCATCCCAACAGTGCAGTGCCAATACTCCAAATCTCGAGTCAGCTGGATATCGAGGCCTTGGAGCTTTTCTCGGAGTTGACCTGCCTGATTGTCCAAAGAGCGAAAGATCTAGGCTAGTGCCATGACTGGATGGTCAAGTGAGCAGTATCAACTCCGGTCGGTAACCATATTTCCCACCATTGGGGGAGTGCGCCACAATCTTCTGTTCTCGGACGGCATTGGAACCCTCGACGCCACAAGGACCCTCGCCGACGGGATGTGGGTGGTTGAAATCCGGATTGGGCATTAAAGCAACTCATGTTAGGATTGATGCTATCATAGGGACCCCAAACCGAAAGAAATCGGCGTCAAATCACGACTCTCATCACTGGTAGAGCGCAACCCTTCCGCGGAATAACTTCGGCACATCTACCGATAGGAGAAGGCTTAAGGTGGTGGAAATCTGGGGTAGATGCTACCCTCATGAATCCAGAAATATCCATTTCGGTCGTACTGACATTTGAGTCATCACCAGAGTGGCATTTCCGCCTACCGAGTTCCGAGCCGGCATTGGCCTCAACCGAACGGTCAACCCTATTTATGCTTCCAAATTGACCACCTCATGAGACTTAATATTGACCTCATATCATCGCTTCAGGGAAGCATTTCTGTCGGAATTGGCACCGCTACACGGACCAGCAAGACTGAACTCCGACTGTTGTCGGAGTTGTGGCCAGTCAGCCAACCAGATATTCTGACAATATCTGGTTGTTGGTATATCTGCCCGCCTAACTTTGGGCGAGCGACCACTTCTTTCTCTCAGGGCTCTCGGGTCGTTGCCGACGAGTGACGACCTCAAGACTCTACTCGACCATGGAGCACTCGCAGCGGTTTCTTGACTCGCTACCGTCGACCACCGGGGAAGTCGGCGCCGACTGATTATCATGAGTCTTAGGTCTTATGTTGAACTACTATTTGCTATGAGCTACCTCAAGACGTCACACACAGTGAGTCTATATCCCATCATGTGATTCTCACTTCAACAGGCCCAGCATTCACGCCTCACGAAAAAGTAACGTATCGGCATGTTGACAGCCATCGGATCACTTGAACTCACACCATCTTACATACCTTATCGGAATCGCTTCGGAAAAAGAAGTCTGGTTCGATGAAAGACGGGGTACAGACAAGGAGATAGATGTGAAGCTTCCCCCCTCATATGTAAGGTAATCTTCAAGCCCATTTGCTTGACTGGAAGTTGTATGAGAGATTACAGAAATATCTCCCATCATCTCGGGTCACCGCAAAAAAAAAAAAAAGACCTGGGCAATCAGGTGTGAACTGATAGCTTTCTTGTCTGCTGGCTCTCACACGCCGGGAGTCCGGACTAAACACTGCGAGGAGGCAAAGATTATAATTGTGAAGGACGTAGAGGTGTGGTTGATCGGCACCAAGACAGAAGCAGAGGGAGATTTTGTCTAGAATGGGACACCTCACCGAGTGGTAGAGCCAGCCGCCTTTGCTCTCTCATGGGTTGCAGTGATTTAGGAGGAGTCGCTTCAGGAGTGGGTGAGACCCCTTGACACTTTAGTTCAGTTAAGTGTCCAGCAGAGCAGATGCGGGCTTATCGAGATCCAGATCGTTTGTAAAGGAACTGTGAGCCTGTGGGCCTGTGGATCGCCGACACGAAGTGAGTGAGGAAGGTGCCCTGTGGAAGGTGCGTGTCCAATGAGAGTGGACAGAGCCACATAGGCGATCTGATCAGACAACGGAAGCTCGACTGTAGATGGTGCAATCTTTGAGAGGGAACGGAAGAACGCATGTGAGAGACGGAGTCCAAAACTTGTTCCAAATTAATTATCTTATGGAAGGCACGAGAGAAAAGAAGTCGCGTGACTTTCCTGTCGATCTTGTCAACACAGACGACCAACATGGCACTCAAGCGAGTTCATGGCAATGGTCTGGTTTCAATACTTAGTCCAAAATCTGCATGCGCTACTACTGAGACGCGTCGTCGAGACATAATACCTAGAAATAACGGAAAGAGCGAACAACATCCCTGATGAAGGGACGAGACTTTCCGCCATTTAGGAGAAACCCGAGACAGTTTTTCCGCATTACTGCTACCTACCTTAGGTTTCGACGACCGACTGATCGATCTCACCAGAACGGGTGTTTTCCGCGTTTCATTTTCGAGAGCCACATGTATAAAGATGCGAGAATACGGCACAGATAGCAACTGAAGCGATGAGGGTTCGGAAATGTCAACGGATTGGGCAGAAATCCCATTGAATAATGAAGGGCCGATCACAGGCAGGAGGGCAATAATTGCGATGGTGATGAATCAGGAAGTTCAGGGAAGGAAAGAAGCGGCCCAGAGCTGCTCTATGGTCAGGAAAATGGGAAATTTGATATGGCAGTTGAACGGAACGAACGCGTGCCTTCCTGCTGCTTGTTTCTCGGCTCATGATCATCATGCAATTTGATGCCCCGACGGGAGTCCAGGGCGGTTCAGTGCAGTGGCCGAGGCCGGGTCATCATCACCTCCACTCTGGCATCACGAACTTCCGCCGTTGGCTTACCTGGAGGTACCTCACTCGTCAGGACTAGAAGCGTCCAGTCTCTGACCCTATGTGAGAATCTCATCCCCGGTATAAGAAGAAGGCGCAAGAAGAAGGAGGTGCAGCAATAAACGATGCCTCCTTCAAATAACCGTCCGTCGGATTCTTAACCAGCGTAGAGTCGAAACAGGATTTGAAGGAGGATCCATCCCAGCGCTTGGACGGATCATCTAACTACCTTATCTCAACACACCATGCCAAGCAAGCATTCACGAACCTTACTTCTTTCTAGTCTTGACTTTGAACACACACAGTACAATTTGGTTGTTTTGCCTTCTTCTGACTGTGTTCAAGACCACAACGAACCATCATCCAGGTAACACCCGCCATGTTACCTACCGAGTACTCACCTTTGACGAACTCGGCGCAAACTGAATTCTTACTTGACACGTACCCCTTTCCCCAATTCCGGTCGCCTCCAACCAAAGCGATGTGTGTGACATTTGGAAGTGGGAAAAAAAAAATAAAAAATTTGTTTGGTATTGTCATCAGGTTGATAGCGTGTGGGAAGTCAAGAACGGTTTCCGTGTGGCTACTAAGGGTGATTCAGGCAGTCACACGATCTTTTTGAGAGAACTTGTAAGAGTGATTGATGATGTTGATAAAATGAGGTCCCCCCCCGGTCGGTTTGTCTGCCTCCGTCCTTTTTCGAGGTCACACGTTGCGGGACAACAAGGCAGTTTAGATGCGTCTGCAGAGACATGGCACAGGTGGAACAGAAGCTGAACGGCATTGTGCAGTCATGATGTGTAAGTCCTCACTCAAAGCACATAGTCACACACACACACACACAGAGAGAGAGGGAGACATGGCAGGTGACGGCCTTCATTTGGCACTTCAAGAGTCGCATCACCAGGAGGGAGTTCAATGTTGACAGACCTAGTGATGACCGGCGAGCATATTTGTGTGTGGGAAGAACGAACCGGGAAGGGGAATATGAGAAGGGCGTCGAGTGCAGCATCAAAGGAATTCACGATTCAATGTGGTGCTAAGGTAGGTCACGGTCACCATTGAACACAGACCAGGAAAGGCCAATTGAACAAACCAAAAAAGACAAAACGCCTTCCCATGCAATTTTCTAAGTAATCCATTAAGGCATTCCAATGCTTTTCTATCTCGTCCCTCACACAACATCTATTACAACCATGCTGATACATTATTAACTGGTATATACAGCGAACGTCATGCCAGCAAACAACCCTTTTGTTGACGTCATCATCCTCCTTCGACCCCTTGTTTGTTGTCACACCGATTGACGGGCGGGCGGGATGAACGAGGTGGGAATCGCAGACGATTGATCGTCACCGACACCCACGGCGCACATCCCATTAGACTTGACAGCCCATCGCTTGGTGCTAATACCACTCTATGCTAACTCGTCGCTTAAGCAAGGACGGCAACGAGGCCGACGGCGAGAGCGAGGAGAGAACCGCTCTGGACCTTGCCAGCAGCGCCGGTAGGGGCAGCAGTGGCAGAAGCCTTGCCGGAAGCGGTAGCGGTAGCGGAGCCAGTGACGGTAGCGAGGGTGGAAGCGCCGCTGACGGAGGCAGCGGAGGAAGAGCTCTCCTCGGAAGCAGACTCGGAAGCGCTAGCAGTAGCGGAAGCAGCCTCGGAAGCGGTGACGAGAGTGGCAGCAGCGGTGGTCTTGGCAGCGGCGCTCTTGGTGGTCTCCTTGTCGTCCTCGGAGTTCTTGACCTCGAACTGCTCGGACTGGGCGAGGATGCCGGTGCTTTGGCTGACGACGGACTGGAAGTTGAACTGGAAGGCCGAGTCGTTGGGAACGTCGTTCTCGGAGATGATGATGGAGCCCTTGGTCAGGTCAACCTCACCGAGGTCCTTGGAGTAAGGGGTGTGGCCGCTGGCCATATTGACGAGGACCAGGTGAGCGGACTTGGGGTCGGTGCTGACGGTGCTCCAGGACACCTCGACGCCCTTCTTGACGTCGACAACGTCGTTCTTCTTGGGGTGGGTGACCTGGATGGCCAGAGCAGAGGTGGCGAAAAGGGCCTGGAGGAGGGTGGTGGTGGAACGCATATTGGCGGTTGTGTTTGGTTGTTTTGGAGGTATTAGAGGTGTGTGATTAGGTTCGAGATTTCGAAGATGGAGACGATTAAGGTCTTTGTGTTGAGCGAGTGTAGTTGACTGATGTCGAAAGAGCGAATGACTTGCGGACTGAAAACGTGGAACCCGTGTGAAAAGAGCGTATGGTTTTAAAGATAGCAAGATGATGGAGAGAAGGAATGGATTCAGTTGATGGAGATATGTATGGAACTATGGAGACAATGGATAGAGAACGAGAAACAGATCGAACACCGGAACGCGGATGTCATGGATTCATGGGTAGGGCGGACCACCTCGTCTCGAAAAGAGAAGAGTGGAGACATCAAAAAAGAGAGAGAACTTGTTTGATCCACCTAGGTCTTGTCGCGACCAATGATTCGACGTGAATTCGACCTGTCGGATCATCATCACAAGTCGAATGCAGGAACCACAGCGGATGGCAACGAACCCGGGATGGCGGAAATCCCCACCATTGGCTGACGGGCACCATGTGGCGCCCATAGTGTACCCGTTATGGCTTGTTGAACACGAGCTTTTCGATATCGGCCTTTCTCTTTCTGGGAGGACTCGCCCAACTGGAACCAGTCCGCTTGCATTGTGAACTGGAACGAGTTGAAAGGTGTTGCTTGGCTTGGCAGTGGACACGGCGGTGGACCTGTCAAGGCCTGTCCGGTTCGAATCAGAAACCCCGAGATGTCCATTGATATCCAAGGATGCTTTGAAATGCCTCTTGGCCCTTGGGAGGCGAGTTGTCCGGCGTTATCTGTACGAGTCCAGTCGCATCCAGATCACAAATGTCTTGAAGATGCGATAGTGGTGAATCTGCTTTGCCTTGTAGAGAGGCATAGTCCTAATGATTGACCAATTCGAAACAGGCCAACCAAATTGTGAATCTCGCGTCTGATATCGATGACCGGTCGTAGAGATTAGTGGCCATGTTCTTGGGGGCACCGTAGGGGGTCCGTGTTGCGCGATGCTTTGTTGGTTTCTGTCACTGCCTGTCAGCCACTCACAGCACTTCTGTCAGGTGGTGCTCGTTTCAGGGGCATCCCTGAAGGGCAAGTGGAGATGAAAAAGCGACCAACGCAAGGCACTGGACGTCAATGACTGGTCGACATTGATCGACCCCTGACGATCTGAGCTTGGTGCGGTGCAGTGTTGGAGAAATGGTGCCGGACTTCCCGCTTGGTGCGTGCTTCGAGAACTCTTGCCCGAGGTCACATCGAGATACAATGGAGCCGCTCGTATGCGACCGATGGATATCGTACTATGGGGACGACGGAGGACTGGAAATTCGAAAGGTGAGCACACGCTATCAGATTCCAGTGAGACTTGCTGCAAAAAATGTTAGGAGAGGACTGTGTCTTCTGCTCCACTTTTCGAACTCGCTCCTGCCTGTTCTTCTGAAAATGGGCGCTGCCAGACACTAACAGTTATTGGCGGATAACCAAGCAGAATCTGTTAGCGGCCTGCATACTGTAACACTGTGAAGCCTCCTGCTGTGGAAGTCACACTCGCTGACGTCTGTCCCTGTCCCGACTCCTCGTTTTCCTTCTCGTCGCCGACTCGCCGTCTTCCACATCGTATCCGGCACTCGCTTCCACTCTCGTCACCTTTGTCCGCGATCACGAACGGCTTTCTGTGCCGGCAGTTTATGCATGAATGATACGGGAGTTCCGAGGTCCACCGTCATGACTGGTTGTCTCTTCTTTTTCTTTTTCTGGATCACTGATTCACCGATTGACCGGACCAGACCGAGCATTTCAAGCATCGAGGCTGTGTCGATCCGTAACGGCCCTTTTCTTGGGCTTTTCTTGTCCTACACCTGGCACCCACCCATTGGCCGACCGGGACTGCGGGAGGGTTCGCCCACGCCGTGCCAACTCGAAGACGAGACACACGAAACACGGAACAACGAGGTTCGTTGTGCTGTCTTTGGCCTTGCTATTGGCGGTTGTTGGCGATGCTGGGATCTTGCTGGCCGCAGTGTTCTGGAACTTTTCCCTGCAGTGACTCTTGGCCTGAACATCACTGGAACATCACTGAAAACACCAAGCATCACTGGCCCAGTGGCCATCACGATGAAGACAGCAACATGAGCATTCACATCACGGCTTCACTTTGGGGTCAGCTTCGACACGAAGCATGTCACCAAAACTATGTAATGGATGAAGGATAAGGATCAAGTGTCCTGATCAGCCATATGAAGTCCCAGTCACAAGTTCCATGTACTCATTCTCACACAATCACGGCTCATCACGATTTCTCGCACTTCCATCCTTCACATATTTGAACTTCTACTTTATCAATTACCGTCACTCCCTGCCTTCAGCCTTTCCCGATGGCGATACTCCCCCCTTACTACCATTGTCTTTCTTTCCACCCATTCACTCATACACGATTCCCTTCCAGTAACCGGCCACTCAATCCTCCATGACAGACAAGAGGTCCTAGACCTGCCCAACTGAAGAAAACTCGGACCATGTCGTCAAGTGCAATCGGTCCGGGTGTATAGTTGCAAGGGGCACCAATGATGGGGAGCTCAAGCAGGATGGTCCTTTGATGTCCTTCTTGCATCGTCGGGGGAGGTTGGATCTTCTGCGAAATCGTCTTCTGGTCAATTTCGTGGGTTGCCTTCATGAGGCAGTGCGAGAGCCATGATATTTCTCCGGCGGTTAGTACCTGTCTTCTTCTCTCCCGTTGAATCGACAGGTCCCATTGCATTGCCTAGAGCGGTTATGGCTCACAACTTATCTGCAGTGGCCTTCGAAGTTGGTCCAGGAATGGCGACGATAGTTGAGGAAGTCCTCAGGAGTCTTCAGCCGTATGGCAGCATAGTCCGGCGTTGTAAGGATAGGGTCAGGGCAGGAAATACAGCCGGCATATCGTTCGACATTTGGCGTAGTCGCTGCGGTGGTCTGGTTGGATACTTTGCCGTCGTCGAAGATATCTGTGAAGCCTGTGGTGCCGGTGAGAGTCGTCTTTGCGGCCTCGGGCAAGCGCTTCTCGGTTGGATAGTTGCCATCGGGAATATCTTCAAATTGCTGGGCCCACAGGCCAAGACATTCGTACACATCGGGCGTCTCTATCGCGATGTCGATGAGCTCACTGCTGCCCTTGTATACTGACTTTGAGGCCTTGTGGAAGGAAGAGGCGTCTTTCGTGCCATGTTCGAAGCTCTTGGCCCATTCGCCGAGACACTCGTAGACTTCTAGGCCCTGCTCAAGATCGATCAAGCGGTCGTTGCCCTTGAACATGTCGCTGGTTGCGGTCTTCTTTGGGTCCTTCTGAAGCGAATGGTTGTTCCCTTTACTCATTTGCCCATCAAAGCGCGTCGCCCATTGACCCAAACAATCGTAAACGTCGGGCTCGTGGTTTGACTCGGTCGACTGATCGCTGTCCTCGTGCACAACAGAGGATGTGGCCTTCGTCGGCGACTTCTGGGGTGACGAGTCACGAAGCTCGTACCCCATTCTGAATGCCTTTGCCCACATCGTCGCACGGGCGAAGACGTCGTGCTCGTCATCATCCCTCTCTTCACGCTCATCCCCGGAGTTTTCCGTCTGCTGCTCTTCCTGTTCGCACCAGAGCGCATGTACCTCCCGCGCCAGTGCCTCATTTCCCCCCAACTCCTCCAGCATTGCCTGGTAGACTCGTTCTTTTTGTGCCTGTCGCTCCTTATGTGCACGAAAGCGCTCGTAAAGATCCCAGGCCTCTTCGTGGTCACCTCCCGCCCCTTCGAGAAACACTTGGTAAATCTGTTGCTCAACTGGAATCTCCCCCTCTTCCTCATCGTCGTATTCCTCGTCCCAGTCGGCCTCATACACCCCCCAAAGACCGTCTCGCTTCTCAACGACCATTCCCTCCTCCACATCAACGCCGTCGAACGAAAGGATGCCTCCATTCCGCCTGGGATCACCCGTCACCAAGATCAGGTGCGAGTCCGGGATGTTGTTGCCGTGGACGTCGGCTCTGTAGTCGTCGTTGACGATCAAGTGGACACGATGAGTGCCATGGCCGGCTTGAAGTCGTTGTCGTAGGATCTCCTGACGCTCTTTGGAGAGAAGGATTTTTTCTGGAGGGGTTTGCGGCACGAGGGTCTTGACGTCCCATTCGTCGTCGAAGTTGTCGACGATAGGCGCGGAGTGGGGGTTGAGGTGGTCCCAGGTTATCTGGTCTCGCCACGGGAGATACGGAATGGGTGAGGGAGGAGGAGGAGTGGCGATGGGCGATTTGGAAGGAGGGCTGAGAGCACGACCGCGGATGGGGGTGGTGGGGGCCGGGGGAAGCGGGTTGACGGGGGTCGTAGGTCTGGAAGCCATGATGACTGTGGTGATGATGCTGGGGTGTAGGTGTAATGTCGAGGCGATTTGGTGTGTTGTCGACTTGTGTTATCGTCTTGTCTTGATGTCGAGGTTGCTGATTTGTCGACGTGTGGTGGATTCGTTGTGATGGATGCGGACTTGTCTGAAGTCGTCGGTTTGTTGCGAGGGCAGTATATGGATGTATGGTCACGTCTGTTGATCTGTCGTGCGGCTGTCGACTGCGATTGTCGACTGACCTGTCGGAGGTATGTTAGTTACCGTATACCGTATACTACAGTGTTAAATGCTAACATACTGCTAACTTTGGGTAAAGCGTTCGCGATGGTATGGTCTCGATGAGGCGTTGCGATGATGGATTGTTGTTGTGATAAGTGGTGATGAGTGAGTGGTATGGGGTGTGGTGGTAAGTGGTCTGAGGTGAGGTAAGATGTTGTTGGTTGAGAGAAGATTGAATACCGGATGCAGCCCGGACAAGATATATTTATGGAGGCTATGCAAAGGTTCCCGGCCCTCAAAATCCCCGTGAATGCAGGCTAACAATTCCACAGTCGCCGCCATGCGTAATGCAAACCTTAGTGTTGTTCGGCCGAGCTATCAAGTGAATACTGCAGCTGTTCGCGATATGAACCCAGCTTTTCATCCCAAGTCCGAACAGGACACCACTGCAGCTGACGGTACCGCTGCACATCGGAGGGGCCGTCAGAGTTCACCATTTGGTCCGGCCGGCAGGACCCCGAGAGCATCTTCCGGATCATGCTCCGTGGCCCGGGCTTTCTGCGGGCAGTCCGGCAGGCCCCGCCAGTGCGCGTCGCTCACGGGCCAAGGGTGCGAACATGAAGCCTTCGAAAGTCACGGGCAGGCCACGAGTGTGGTGTTTAGGAGATTTTGTTGCTGTTTCAAGCTACCTTATGCTGAGCTTATCGCTACTTGGTATGTCACGGCCAGACCCCGTTCGCGCCTTCCTTCTTGCCCTCTTCCGATTCCACGCGCCCGCCTCACCAATTCCCACTGTTTCCTGGACTTTTTTTTTTTTTATCGTGGAGCCATGCCGAATCCCCCTTGTCTTACCATTAGTCCAGCCACGACCCTTCTCACGGTTATCTTGCCGCTTCATTCTCCTCACTAACACTCTGAAGAAGGACTGGCAGACAGGTCCGACAGCATATCCCAATCACTATCCTCCCCCCCCCCCCCCCCCCCCCCCCCCCCCCCCCCCCCCCCCCCCCCCCCCCCCCCCCCCCCCCCCCCCCCCCCCCTCAGTCAACTCTGGGCACAAAGCGGCAGGCAGGGCGCTGTCATAGGGGATGGGATCACCGACAGCCCATTGCCTCCGATTCCAGCTGTGCATCCGCAGCGCGGACATCCCCGGATGGCGGACGACATGGACGTAGTCATTGTCGATATCTGTCGGGGATGGAGAGCGGGCGTTGGCCTTGCTGTTGCCGTGGTTGTTGCTGGATCCAGTAGCTGAAGTATCGCGGAAGGAGCGTCCAGTGGACTCAGGCTGGGTCCTGCCCGACTGGACCATAGACGCGGTATCCTGCTCGCATTCACAAGGTGCGGGGCTGCTGAAGAAAGACTGCAGAAGCCCTGACATGGCTGACTTGTGTTTGCATCTCGTCTTCTTGTCTTTCTTTTCGTCGTTCATATCCTCCCTGTCTCTTTTGGTGTGTTCGTTGATGTTGGCATTACTGTTACCACCGTGGCTATCGATGGGGTGAGCGGCTTCCTTTGCCAGTTTATCGGTTCCACGGGCCCGAGAGACAGCCGGTTCCTCTTCCTGCGTCGCAGGCACACCCTCCACCCTCTCTCCCTTGCTTTGGTCAAATCGTGTCGCCAATTTTTCTAGGTCCTTGTAGGCGTTGTCGTCATTTTCATGCTGAATATTAAGGTATATATCGATGATTTCTTCGATGCTGTCATCGTCGCGGGTATCGATCAAGTGGTCATTGCCCGTGTTGAGCAAGCGGTCGTCGCCAATACCCAACGTGTTCCAATCGTCACCCTCCCGGCTCTGTTTCTCCAGTTCGCCGGCGTCTTTGCTAGCCAGCTGCTTGGCCCAGTCCCCCAGGCACTCGTACGGGTCGCTGACTCGACAGAAATGGCTGACTGTAGACTCCATTACTGTTGACTTGGTACCTAGAACGCCCAAGAACGTGGAGACGAGTGAGGCTCACGATTCTGCTTGGGGTGAAAAGAAGGAAGGCTTTGCCGTCGACGCTGAAGGGAAGACTAGGAGGAGGAGGGCGTGATATTTGTAGAGGTAAGTGATCAAGAACAAGTTCAAATCGTCATCGGGTTGAGCTTGAGATGGTGAATCATGATGGCTTCATGTCACATCCAAGCGGAAACTGACACCCAATTGCTCAGCGTCGTTCACTTGGACTGGAAGGGTAGTGACTACAACGAACCCTCCTGAGGTACGTGATGGGTTTATCTGTTTTTTGTCGGTGCCATGGCATTGAATGACCAACTTCCCTATGAGGTAGAACTACAGATAAACAATCAGCAGCGACAGATGAGCCATCACCTTCCTGGAGCTTCTGCATCAGATTTACAGACATCCGGCTTGCACTCAAAGCTTTCCCATGGCTCTATCTACGTGCGAACAGAAAACCCACGCACCGAGCTCGACGCCCTTTCGCCAGCTTGAAATCCTCCTTTCCAGCCACCTCGTCAATATCCGTGTTATCGGCGGATCTCAACCATACGCTGCTGCATCCTACATCTGCTTGTCGGTGCTCCTCTTCTTCACGCTCTGTTCCAAAACTGACTTCTTCCAAATCGCCTTGCCACTGGATGGCATGGGACTTTCGTGATGGGGATCGTTTTTGCCTGTTGAGTGCCTGCGCTGTGCCAGAGATATAGACGTACAACTCGACCTCGGCTCGGTTTCCGACTGCCTCGCGCGCTGATCCTTTACCCATCCCTTTCCTCCCTTTTCTTCTTGTTCACTTTCCGAGGGCTAAGTTGCTCCAAAAGCTTTGACCGATGACCGGGGACGACTTCCTTTGCTGCACTCTACGGCGTCGACGGGGAAGAAGGCCAGGCAACGGGTGAGGAATTGAACGAGAGAGGTGATGAAGGGGCCGGCAAGTCAACAACGGGGCTCGGCAGAAGGAGCGACGATGGGCTGTCGGAAGGCTCGTTGCTCGGGCTCGAGCCCTGGTTGCCGTGCTGCTCGGGGGTGGCGGGAAGAGGTCGACGGGAAGGTGTACTGTATCTATCCCTGTTGTTGGTGTTGTCCTTTGTATCACCGGCCGTTGCGCCCATAGGGGAATTGTTCGTTGGGGGTGTCGCGCTCGAGGTTGCCGTCTCCGTTGACCGCCCTGTCCTCCACGATTTCCTCCTCATAGCGAGGGGTCTCGAATCGACTGACAAGGTTATCCATCAGGCCTCCATCGGCGTCATCGAGGAGACGCGCGCTTGACGGCCTCTTCTTTGGTTTGGGCGTGCTACGGCTATTGCTAATGTTGCGAAGACGGTCCGAGAGGGAGATTTTGGCATGCTCCTCTTTGGGATTTGTCACTTCGTTGTCGACGACTTCCTCCTCCTCCTTCACATGATACCGGCCGACTAGGCGATTAGCGAGACCGGCATCTGTTTCGTCCAAAAGACGAGTATGGGTCGGTGTCTTCTTGGGGCGAGCTGTGTGGACGCCGATTTGGAGATGGACTGTCCTGAAGCTGTGGGTGGTATGCCTGTCTTGTTGGACCTTGCGCTTCTTCGTTGGCTGGCAGTCGGGTTCGTCGTCGTCCTCTAGCTCCCTCTTCGATGGCCTTGGGCGCTCGCTGTGGTGGATTGGCTTGAAGTAATCCGTGATCCTCGAGCTCTTGCCGCTCTTGGGCGAGGGAGTTTCGGGTAGGGGTCGCGGCGCTGGCATCGTTGGGCTCGAGCTTCAAGTTGAGATGTGCGGTTCGCTATGTATTTGGAAGTCGCGATGGATTGGTGGTCGGAAGGTGCGAGTGACCATAAAGTTGCGTTGTTACTAAGGAGAAGGCAGGATCCGCAGAAAGAACCGAGCTGCGCTCCTTCAAAAGAGTGGATGGACAGATTCAGGTTCGCCCTTGGTAAACCTTAGTTTGGCATTCCAGGGTTGCAAAATGCGCCTGTGAATGGTGTCAAATGCAGGTTTGGAAGACTGACTGGTAGCCTTGCAGCAGAAATCCGTCCTACCAGTCAAGAGGACAAAGACCAAGGCTGAATGAAATCTAGCTCAGCCTCGTGGTAACTTCGCGATGTTCAAGGTGAGTGTCTTGCTTTCATTATGGGGAATAACTAACGCATAGAGGACGTCTTCACCGATATATAGAGATAGAGATGTATCTCGGACACAGGGCGAAACCGATGATTTCTACCTGGAATATATACGAGACTACCCACGACAAAGTATACATACCTCGTCTAACCGCCGATCAAGCCTCCAGTGATACTTCCCCGCGCGCTCGCGATAGGACTAGGTACAATACGTTACTCCAGCCTCTACCATATGCAGCTACCAATTCTTCGCTTCTACTCTAGGGCTACCCTCCTAATATTTGTCATGATAACTACATCAGTAGCATCATCAAGGTCAGTCTCGGATCAACAGAGGTACTAAAATCTAGGGCGAGGCGCACTTTGCTTTATTCTCAACACCAGACTCAATTTCCGATACCATATTCGGAACTCCTTACCTCTTGCGGATCTAGACACCGGCACCTCTACGTCTTCTCGCCAGCCTGATGCCCATATAACCGCAATTAACTCGGTAGAGGTACCCGAGTAATAGGCATCGCTCAAACCAAACAGTATCCTCATGCTGCCTCATATTTCCCATCTTCTGCTTCTCGGCTAAATGATACCCCAATATCAATTTCTAGCTTCAAGCGATGCGATCTTCGTCCTACAATTGCTCCAGCACTCCATTCCAACAACCTCCCCGTTGTGCCTAACCGCCTTTCCCCCTTAACTTCAATGTTCTGGCCCATCCCTACCCGCCCATAGAGACATGCCCGAGCCGACGCTGTTGGTCATCCTCAAATAGGTCCTCCACGTATGCCCCCCCGCAATCCTTCGGTTCGTTCTGGGCTTTCGCTCTACCTTCATTGCTGATATTGTCGCTCGATCTTATGGAGAACGGGAAGCGTCCGAGTAGGAAGTGGATGGGGCTCGATCGTGCAGGATTTACGGCGACGACGGGGGAGATGGCAAGGTCGAGGGAAGCTCAGGGGCCAAAGGAGACGACGACGAAGGGGAAGATGGAAGCGGAGGTAAATCGACGACTGGGCTTGGTAAGAGGAACGATGATGGACTGGCCGAGGGCTGGCTGCTTGCCCGTGGGGTCGACTCGGCAGTGTCGTGGCTCTGGTTTCCGTGATGCCCAGGGGTCGCGGGGAGAGACGGGGGCGAGGGTGCTCTGGAGCGATCCCTCGGGTCGACGTTCTCTTTGTCGCTATCGTCACCCTCGATATCTTCGCCCTCGCCACTGTCCTCCTCGCTATCCTCGTCGTCGCGATTTTCATCGCTGCTCATGCCGTCTTCGCTATCGTCGGCCTTTATGGTCTCGGCCTCGGTGTCATCTTCCAGGGTGTCGTCCATGGTGTTACCGTCCGCGGTGTAGTGTGTCGCCGTCGAGTCGTCATTGCTCTTCTCCTCCTCACCCCTGGGAACTTCCTGTTCGTACCTGACGGTCTCGAAACGACCGACCAGGCTATCCGCTAAACCTCCATCGGTATCATCCAAGAGGCGGGAGGATGTCAGCCTCTTGCGCTTAGGGTTGTTGACGCTGACAGGGCCTTGGACGGGCACGGGGGATTTGGGACGCTTGTGTTCACTTGCGGCACTGTCCATAGTGTTCGTCTCCGTGAGAAAATCCCACCTGCCTGTGAAGCTGTCGCGGAGTCCGCCGTCGGGGCCGCCTAGAAGACGAGCAGACGCTGGTTTTCTGGCCTTGGGTGTGTCGGCATTGACTTGGTAACGAGTCGTTCTGTTGCTGCCGACATGTGGGTTGTCGCCTCTCTTGGGTCTTTTCGCCGGCTGGTCGTCTTCTAGATTTTCGACCTCAAGTTCCCTCTTGGTGGGTTGCTTCGGCTCGGATTGATGGGTGGACTTGAAGTCGGTGATCTTTCCGGTTCTTCCGCTCTTTGGCGAGGGAGTTCGAGGGGGATTCGTTCGTCCAGGCATTGTCGATGATGAGCGTACTCGAATTGCAAGGAATTTTGCGTATGGTTCGGGGTGGAGGAGTGGACGAATGGGGTGGGTGATAGGAGGTTTACTGCATCGGAGGTCGTTGACGAGGAAAACAGAATTCGGAGAAGGGAGAGAACGAGATTTACTGCATTTGCAACTAGGAATGGGCGCCGTGAAGGGCAATATGGAGGAAACCTGCATGAACCTTAGCTGGCCCCTTCAAGGTCCCAAAATGGCCCTGTGAATGGTGTCAAGTCCAGGTTTGGGAGGCCATGCCGAGGTAGCCTTGCAGCCAAACCCTGCCCCACAGGTGAGAGGACAGAACCTTATCTGATGTCCGAAAACCTGGGTTGGCCTGGTGATCACTTCGCGATGTTCTAGGTGAGTGTCCAGCGCCTTTGTCATTGTATCGGATCTCCGACTTCCTGATGGGTTATTACTGATCTGGATATATATAAGTACAGATAATTCTCGCAAAAGAAGTGCTCGATGGTCCCCTCCGCAATTTCTACTAGGAGTATGCTACCCTACCTGTAGTACAAGGTGGGCTTTCTCAAACAGATGGCTCCCAACCGGATGCTTCACCGAAGACCCCAAGTCTTACTTTCGAGCTCGTCCCTCGCGCTTCCACCTGTTTCGTTAATCCCTGACGTCTTGGACCGCCGGCTTCCATTTCTCATCCTGCTCAATCACAGCCCTTTCTCTTGATGTCTACATGTACATCTGTTGAGTATCGAAAGTGATCCTAAGGCCTAGGCGAGGCGGGCTAATGGTCGTCTAGGCCGTCTTCAGCCTCGGGCGACAGCTCCACAGTGATGCTTCTGTTTCCACGCATAGAGTGTGAAGAACAGCTTTGGGAACGGCTCGAGGAGCTGGTTGGAGAATGACGTTTGGGGAAGTACTTCATGTACTCTCGTAGGCGGTCTGCCTTGGTGCCTTTGACTGGGACCGCCCGCCTGCGCTTGGTGATTGTGTTCCTGTTCTTGGAACGGGAGTTGGTGGAGCTGGTGGACGGCGAAGGGACAGCTGAAGGGTCAGGCGAGTGAGAATGCTTGGAAGCCGTTGAAGGGCCTGAAGAGGGTAATGTGCCTGAGGTGGTTGTGGGAGGGTCCTCCGGGGAGATGCTTGCAAGTGTTTCCGCGCGCCTTGCTTGAAGATGCTCGTACAGTCCGCGATGCTTGTCATCCCAGAGGCTAGAGCTATCATGGGAAGTGGTGTCGTCGATAGGGCGAAGGTACGAGCCTTTCGCCGCAGCATTCTTTTCTTCGCTCATATTCACCCGCTTCTTCGATGGGCTGTCACTGGCAGACTCCTCTGCACTCCTCTTGGACTGATCGGTGTGAGCTCTGACGCCGTCTCCGGCCCTAAGACTTCCGTCACGCCGAGGGAATGGCGCTCTGATTCTCACCATTGTGAAACGTGTATGAAAATCCTGGAATTGATGCTGTCGAACTCCGATGAGAAGTCGGAGAAGTCAGAAAGGAAAGGAGATTTGTGCCATTCTGGTTTATAGCCGGAAATGGGTGAATCATATGTACTATGGAGGCAAATCGGCTGGACCTTAGTTTGCTATTCAAAGGTTTAAAAATGCCCCTTTGAATGGTTCCAACTCAAGGTTTGGAAGGCTGTGGAGAAGCAGACTTGCGGAACAAACCTGGCTCAGCCTGGCTTTCTCTTTGTGATATTCTATGTGAGTGTCGTGATTGTTATTATAGCGCCATACTGACGCCTGAACGGTATGTTACAGATGTATGAGATAAAGATGTCTCTGGGTAAACAAACGAATCCCATCATGATTTTTACCCGAAATATGTACGAGAATACCTCTACAATAACTCTACATGCCTCGCCTTACAGCCGATCAAGGCTCAAGTGATCTTCCCCCTCGGGCGCGCGACAGGAATATGTACCTCTACAATCCGTTACTCGAGCCTTCACCATGCATAGCCACCAACTCCTCTCTCATCCTTCAATTTCCTGATTCTCCTCTCATAATAGTAACATCAATAGCAACGTTGAGCTCGGTCTCGGGTTGATAGACGTACTAAGCCCTAGGATGAGCCTGTTTGTGCCTGATCCTCAACATCAGCCTCAACTTTCCATACCATCTTCCGAGTGTCGCTTTTAGGTACTTACCGCGGAGCTCAGTGAACAGCTTCCTGAAGAGCCACGAGAACTAGGGGGACTCGGCGTCGGCGAAGGGGGTTTCGGAAAGTACTTCATGTACTCGCGGAGGCGCTCTGCCTTCGTTCCTTTGACAGCGAATATCCTCATCGAGGGACCGGACCGCTTGCGCTTAGTAGATGAGGACGACGGCTTGGGGGAAGCTTTGGGACAGGGCGAGGGAGAGTGCTCGTTGTTAGGAGGGATAGAAGGGCTTGAAGGGTTGAGATCGGTGCCGGTGGTGGGACGACTGGAGGTAGGGTCCGCACTTGGTTGCTTCATTTCCTCGTGCTGGTCGTGAAGTTGCTTCGATGTGGATTGAATCCGGCCGAGGAGGGTTTCGTAGATGTGTCCTCGGGTACCGTCCTCGGAAGGGGCGTCAGATTTCGGGGTGTCTTTCTTCGAGATGGAGGCGCCGATCGTGTTGTCAATGGAGGCGTCGTCAAGCTTCTCTGCGCGGTCTTTCCGATGTTCGTAGACTTCGCGGGTAGTGTCGTCCCAAAGGGCTGCGTTTAGCGGTGCTTTGGTGTTCGGGGGACTGTTGTCCTTGATAAATTGATGAGCTGGAGGCCGGGTGTTGGCCGTAAGATCCTCGTCTGGGCACATCTTCAGTCTTTTCCTCGATGGAGTGTCCCTGGTGGGCTCCTCTGGCATCCTCTTGGTCTGAGGCGCTGCGAGATCGTCATCGACAAATCCCGCGTCCTGATCGTTGATAGGGGCGGATGTTTTGGGTTCTGCCATTGTGGGTAGAATGGTTGAGTTGATGTAGCGTGGTTGAGAAGATGGTCGTAAGGGAATGGAATGTGCAATTTGTTCAGGTGAGTTCTTGTTCGGAGAAAGTTTCGTGGATTGTATACTAGAGGTACTCTACTGACAACGGGAAATCTATAGATCAACTGGAAGGGATTCAAGAGTGAACGGTGAGCGACCAGTGCAACCTTAATACCCTCAAACCTGGGCCAGATTCCAATGTCCCAAAGGGTCACTCTTTATCCCAGGTTTGAACTGGTAGCCCCTTCTAACGAAGTTGTCGCCGCCTGAGCCATTCACCAGTGGTCATGGAGATCATGGCATCTAACTGGCAAGACAGAGCTATGCATGGCTGTGGGCATGCAGAAGCCATTACATGCTGGAGAAACTAATGTAGCGATTATCGCACCCGAGGGGTGATATATAGGAGGATCGCGTACGATCCAGCCATGTCGATAAGCTTTCTGGACGGCGATGCTGACGACGCAGTAGGCATATATCTCGGTAACCTCTATGCATGGAAAGAGTGGCTAGTATGATAATAGGTAGGTACCTAGGTAACTAAGTCTAAGGATGTTAAGACAGTCTAATAACGTGTACCTGACAGATGGTATGAAAGTTGATGCCTGTTTTCATGTTCATGTCTTCCGCCTACGAACGAGGCATAAGGCCATTTGCCCAAAACCCAATCTTCGTGTGCCTCCCGATATTCCTTCGACATTGCCGGTCCCCTTTGACAATTCCGCCGTACATGATTTCCTTCCATCAACTCCTCCCGTGCCGCTGATCTTCTACATCCACATCTATGCCCTTGCCTATTCCCTCATCATCAACCAACTTGCCTCAATCCTCCTCAGAAGACCTCTAGTCTTCAGTTTCACCGCCATCGTCGTATTAATCTTGCTCGTCCTCATCGAGCTTTCCAGGCCTCGGCCAGTACCTCATACACTCGGCAAGGCGTTCTGCCTTGGTCCCCGGGACGGCTTTGGTCGGAAATGGGACTGTCCGCTGTTGTTAGACTTGGGTGAGGGCGAAGGTGACGGCTCAGGCTCCGGTTACGGCTCAGATGTAGCACTCCTGCTGGTAGAAGTCGAACAGCAGCTAGTAGCGACCTCCACGTGAGCGGCGCGCCGGGGTGTATCTCTTGGCCCTGGACGAGCGAGGGCGGTCCGCCTTGATCCCGTTGACTGCCAAGCTGTTCTCAATGGTCTTATTACTGAGCGAGGAACGGGTGCCGAGGGAGGACTTGGCGGGAGGCGGAGCGGGAACTTTGTGGGTGCGGGGACCTGGAAGGTTGGAAGGAGGGGAGTCTGTTATTGACCTAGGATCCTCCGCCGCGCTTGGTTGGTTCTTGTCGTGGTGTTGGCGGTAATGTTGCTCCAAAGCAGTTTCAAGGCGGCCCAGTAGCACTTCGAAGAAGTTTCGGTGAGTGCCGCCGTTCTCTGAGATATCCGAGTCGCTGTGTTTGGTCACCTGGCTTGGGGTGTCGACTTTGTTGTCGACGGAGGTGTTCTCAAGCATTTTGGCGCGGCGTTCTTTAAGATGGTCATAGAGTTTTTGATGAGCGTCGTACCAGAGGTCAGCTTGTCCTGTCCGGCGAGTGTCTTCGAGGAAAGCGGCCAAATGGTCGCGAGTAAGATCATCCTCTTCGCACATCTTGGGCCTCTTCTTTGCCGGGCTGTCGATGTCGGCCTCCTCAAGCATCCTCTTGGCTTGTTTGGCGGAAGTTGTGCGGGCATGGGGGACCTCCAGGCCCTCACTAGACTCATGGAATGGCGCTCTGGTTGATGCCATTGTAGAAGAGGATCGTCAGACGTGAAGTCGCAAGGTTCTGGTCGCAATATGGTCGGAGATACCATGTACAACTTGTGTGCGTTTCCATTGGGGAGGAAAGCTTCTAGTGTCAGATACTACGAGGGTGGAATATTTATAAAGCAGCGAAACGGAATGAAGTGGATGGAGGGCGACCTTGATAAACCTGAGTCTCGTCCTCCACGGTCGCAAACCTCACCAAGGTTTGAACTGGATCTCCATTCTGGTGACGATACCGACTCCTGCGTCATTCACCAGCGGTTTTGAGGATCTGGAACCTCTACCCGGTGAAGACTGGAGAGACAAAGCCATGCAATGCTGTGGCCTTCCTGGGGCCGTCACTGGTGACATCGTTGATGACAAGGGAGACACGATGATGCTTGTGCTAGCCGATCACCATGTAAGAAGGCAGGAGTATGGAATTCTGGGAAGAAATACTTACCTAGGTATCTAGCGAACTAATATGGACTATCCTGTCCATACTTGTCTTCGAGCCAGACGCTCCCATCAGTTATGGCCGCATTGCTTTGCCCCGTGAGGCGGCTTACGAGGGGATGACGGATACAAAGTGGCCCTGCTCGCAGTAGATATTCTACATCGTTGTTGGTCGGGGAATATCAATCCATGCATCCTTGGAAGGGAGTGACAGTCCCAGCTTGCTTAGACATGCCGCCAGGAATTCTAGTCGTGCACTATCTCCAGATTCTCTGACTCTGGGTCTGAGAAGTGTCTGCTAAAACCGTGATGGTCTAGAGATAGAGATACTGTAGCAGTGCAGGTGCGATGTGGTGTTATGGGTCCATCGATGTGGAAGGAAGAAGAAGGCAAGAGTAGCCAGTTTGACACCGGAGTGGATGATATATAGGTAGGTAGGTACCTTGAGGTACTGTACGGGCGCTCCTAACCATATGCGATCCCGTCCCTTCTCACTACCCGAGTCCGACTTCAACTCCCAGAAAGAAGCATAGAGGTATGATGCTCATTACAACTTGAACCGATAAAGTCGTGTTACTTCAAACTTCCCTATAACACTACCGCCTTTCTTCCACAATTGCACCATACAATGGCCTCCTCAAATGACATCTGGTCTTCGGTTTCGCTGTCGACATTGTCGTGATAGCCTTCACCATCTTCATCAAGCCCTTCAGGCCTCGGCCAGTACTTCATGTACTGCCGTAGTCGCTCCGCTTTGGTGCCCGGGACAGCTCTAGGCGCTCTAGGTCGGACGTGAATCCGTCCGCTACTGTCCGATTCGTGTGACGGCGAGGGCGAAGGTTACGGCGAAGGTAACGGCGTAGGCGAAACGGGAGTGGCGTCGCAGGCAAAGGCGCTGGTGTTGATGACGATAATGGCGCAGGTGAGGAATCACCATCCTCCGAGCCTCCATCCTCCAATTCATTAACCCCTTCCCCTTCCTCATCCGAAAATCCCTCCCACTGCTCTTCCTCCTCCTCATCGGTTAAACCCTTCCCACTCTTTTCCTTTCTCCTCCAAAATGCAGTCTGCTTCCTCCTCCTCCTCCTCTTCTCCTTCTTCTCCCTCTTCTCCCTCTTCTCCTTCTTCTTCTGCTCCTTCTTTGCCTTCTTTTCATTCTTTTCTTTCTTCTTCTTCTCCTCCTCCTCTTCCTTCTTTTCCTCCTCCTCCTCCCTCTCCTCCTCCGATTGTATCCCCTCCCACTCTTCTCCATTATCGTGCTCCGAATTCCAGTGTTGTCCTTCTTCTTCTTCTCCTTGTTCCTCTTGTTCCTCTTCTTCCTCTTCTTCTTCTTGCTCTTCTTCTTCTCCTTCTTCTCCTTCTTCTCCTTCTTCTCCTTCTTCTCCTTCTTCTTCTCCTTCTTCTTCTTCTTCTCCTAGCTCTTCTTCTTCTCCTTCTCCTTCTTCTTGCGAGAGATACCAACGGTAAAAAACGGGCGGTGGCGAGGTAGACGGCCACGAACGAGACGACGGTGAGACAGACTGTGGAGTAGATGTGGAGGAGGAGAGAGAGGGAATTGATAGGGAGATGGGAGGGGAGATGGGGGAGATGGATGGTAGGGAAGTAGGAAGAGGTCGCGGGGATGRTGTTCGGGGCCGATCACCTGCGATACCATCGTTAGTGATCCCGTCGCTTGTGTCATCATAGAATTTTTCGTTGCCGTCGTTGTTCGTCCTGTAATTTGGCGACTTGTCGGGCTCACATAGGCCGGTGTTAATGCCGGGAAAATTTGTAGTGTCTCTGGGCGTTCGTTGAGGCGATAGTGTCCTGGAGCGCTGGCTGGATCTTTGGCTCGACTCGGTACATTCCTCGCCGTCGCTTGAACCGTCGCTGTTGGAGCTGTCATCATTTAAGTTTTCATCCTGGCTTTCCGCAACATCCCTCATGGCGTTCACTCTGACAATCTCCCATAGGCTACTGAAGTGGCCGTCATCGCGATGAGTGTCGGTCCTGTCGTCCAGACCAGTATCGACATCGTCCACAAGGTCCACAAAATGCGGATATGTAACCATCCCGATCTTCCGTTCACGAGTCTCCTCGAAGACTTCTCCTCCGCCACTCTTTAGCCTTTTGGCCGGTCGATCATCTCCTTGGTATTCAAGGTTCCTTTTCGTCTGTTGCTTGTGGTCGGCTGGATCCATGCCCTCGCCGGCAGTTTTCCAGCTCTCGACACTGGTGTTAGCAGTTTTCCAGCTTTCATCTGTGTCAGACGAAGAAGGTATAGGTACCGGTTGTTCCATTTTTGTCGATGGTCTGTGCAATTGGCCAGATATGAGGACGCAAATGCTCTTTTTAGGGAGTGTTTACGTACACTAGAGGTAGCCACATAGTTATTGGGCGGTGAACAATGAACAACTTTCTTGGAGGTAAGCTGAAGTGGGAGCAAACAGACCTCTGGAAGCGAGAGAACCATAATTCATACTCACTCAAAGGCCATTATTGACGTGGTGAAGGGTTCATACGGCTGTCTGTGTCATTTATGCCTCCTTGATGAAGAGGGACAAAGCCAAGCSAGGCTGTAGACCACCTCTATTGACACTAACGCCGTACAAAGTTCGCTTCCCACASCTCTTCCCCGTGCCGTTTACTCTCCAGTCTTACATCCACATGGACGGACTATAATGAATAATCCGCATTCCTGCACCCCACCATTGTGACTCAAGCTCGTGCTGACTTTCGATAGCCCATTCGGCATCGTCTCCGTCGTCTTCGTCGCTATCCTCGTCCTCATCATCGCTAATGTAGGTTACTTCGGGCTGCTGGCCCCCCGACCCAGGCCACTGATCGTGGGCAGGGGTGTAACCTGTTACTCTGAAAGCGTTCATGCCTGGATACCGTGGTCCTTCATGTAAAGGATCGGTTTCGATAGCCCATTCGCTGTCATCCTCATCGTCGATGATGTTGTAGGTCGTTTCGCCTCCCGGACCATCAACCGGAGCATCAAAATCAGGCCAGCTATTGTATCTGGACCCGAACAGGTTCTGACCGCCGGTACTTTCGTTGTCGTCGCTATCATTTTCCTCGTTACTGTCATCGTCCTCATCGCTGTCGTCGTCGTCGTCGCCATCGTAATCATTGGAGCTATCAGAGTCATCGACCAAAGCCGCTTCAACCTCCTGGGCCCCCAGACTGGGCACAAGCCAATCATTAGGAATTTGCGGTACAGCCCAAGAATCCCCCAATTATTCTTCATCATCATCCGCCTGCTGCATTACTTCGTTCCACCAGATATGCCAGTCCTCATCATCCGAGTCTCCTCCCTCTGAGATAGAGGTGTAAGATGAGAAAGGGGACCTAAGCGAGGGCGAGAAATTGACCCAACGGGAGGCAGGGGGTGTGGGTGAAGCAGTGACCGATGAGACGGGTGTTGGCGAGAGCAACCCATAGGGTAGCTCTGCGAGAAGGACAGATGGAGAGGGGGAGACCATTGGAGCCTGGGACGGCGACGGCGAGGGCGAGGTAGAAGCAAATGAAGCGGAGGAAGCGGAAGGAGAAGAGGACGGCAAGGGGTAATTGTCGGGGCCATTTGCTGCGCCTGATTCCTGGGATTGTTGGGTCGAATTGGTAGAAGAGGCGCGACGCTCGGAAGTGGTCGGTCGGGGATGCGGGGAGGGGGTTCTGAATTTGTCCTTCTCAATGGTCTTGACAATTCCGTCGCTCWTGCCGTCGTGTGATGGCTCACTGCTCTTGTTACTTGGCTCATGGTTGACCTCGATGCTGGGAAGTACTTCGCCGGTCCTAGAAGGCGGTTGAGGCTCTGGGGAGCTGTATTGATTCGTTGAAGAGGTTGATTTGTCGTCATCGCTTATGTAGTTGTCCTCGGATCTTCCGCCGTCGTCGCCACCAGATGTACTTTTTAGCCTTTTGGGAGGGTTGCCACCTGATTGATCCTCCAGAACCCTTTTGGGCTATTGGCATTACAATTAGCCCACTGAATGGACAAGAAGCAATCGATATCGGGGATACTCACGCTGCTGCCCGCATTGGGAAAGAGAGTCTTTAACGGCTGTTGTTCCATTGTTGGTAATTCAGCTTCGTGTAGATGCGATTGATGTTGGTAGTTGGTTGTCTTCAGTAAATGACTTCCTTGAAGGCAATTGATGGAGCAAAAAGAGTTTTCGGGGTGTAAGGACGCAAACGCAAAAATGAACGGAGTGAATGGTCAATGCGGGATGGATGACCTTCACCTGATGTTCCAACGTCGCATATAAATGGTGAATGGTCCATCCTCAGATGTTGAAGGTCCCACGCAGCTAGCCTTGAAATAGTCTATGCACCAGCAATAGGAGCGAGCCCGAATCTGAAAGCGAAGAGTTGACCATATAGAAAAAGGGGTGCATGAACTTAAACTAAATAAATTTGTATTACTTCTCGTTTTCCTTCGATACTATGTACCACCGTACACAACTCGCTCTTCTTAGACTCCTCCCRTGCCCTTGCTTCATACGTCCATATGGACATCTCTAACCACCCGGGCATTTTCTCCATCACCGACCAATTTGCCGTCAAGGTGAACAGATCCAGAAGTATGTAGACAGCATTGACCATCGATAGAATTAGTTTCCCCAATACCGTAAAGACTAGTTGTCTTCAAGTTGAGCTCGCTTTTGCTGTTACTTTCGGGGTCTTCGTGGCCATTGCTTTAAAAGTCATTAGATGTACTGTTCTAGTCGCCGCCGCCGAAGACCATTTCCCCCGGTTCACCAGGCTCCGGTCAGTGATCATATAGAAAACGGACCGGAATCTTCACTGCACTCTGCATTGGGCTTCAAGTGAGGACTCTCTCTCGAAAGCCCATTTGGAGTCGTCATAGTCGTCGCAATCATCATCTGAGTCGTCGTCCATAAAGGTTCCTTCGTGCTCCTGGTCCCCAGGCTCAGACCAATGTTCGGCTGCAGAAGTATAACCTTCCAGAGCGAAAATGTTCATTCCTGGATACCGTACCCCTTCAAATGGGAGCTCGGCGTCCGAGTCGTCGTAAATGTCGGTTACCTGGCCTCCCGGGGCATCAACCGGGGCGTCAAAGTCAGGCCAGCTAGCGTATCTGGACGCAAACAGATTTGGGACTGATTGCTGCGACGGTGTATCAAGTGAGGACTCGTTGTCGCTGTCGCTGTCGCTTTCGGCTTCGGTTTCGTCGTCTTCCTCGCTATCATAACCGTCGCCGTCATGGTAGTTGGAGTCGCCGACGAAAGTTGGTTCGGGCCAGTCCTGGACCGCAGGAGCGGGAGCCTGCCAATCCAGTACCATTCCGAGTACATCCTCATCAGGTCCCAAGACCTGCCAAGGTGGGTTGTTCCACATGTTAAACATGGTATCGTCCCAGTCCTCATCCTCTGAATCTCCCTCGTCTGAGTCTCCCTCGTCTGAGTCTCCCTCGGAGATAGAGGTGTACGAGGAGAAAGGGGAGTTTGGCGAGGGCGAGAAGTCCTCAAGGGATCTGGATGACGGGCGGCGCATGGGCGAGGCTGTGGCCGACGAAGCATTGCGAGGTTGAGGTGCTGATGGTGAGGGGGAAGTCGCAGGGGAGGGAGACGAGGAGGGAATGCCGGAGGGTAGGTGGTCGATATCTTCCTCGTCGCTCGACTCGAGGGTCTCTTTGGGCGAACTGGTGTGTCGTTCAGGGGTCGTCGGGACGGGATCCTCCTCGATACTGGGCAGGATGTGATGGACATCGAGGCCATGCTCGGGTGACGGTGTACTGCGGTGGTTGCTCGACGTGATGGACTCGGTATCGTCGCTCACTCTGTCGTTCTTGGAGCTGCCTTCATTGACACTGTTGTCCTCCGTCAGGGCTTGACCGTGGCTAGTCTTCAACCTTTTCGGTGAATGACTATCTTCGTGGTCCTCCAGACGCCTTTTGGACTGCTACATGTCGTTAGCCCCCTGAATTAAGGGAAAGTAAGTGGTGATACTCACGTTTGCGCCCGTGTTGGGGGAAGTTGACTGGAATTCCTGATTCGCCATTGTTGAAATTTGACTTCAAAGCGAGACTTATATATGGCTGGGTTGCGATTGGTGTATGGTTTTCGGTTGCTTTGGTTGTCGGGGAATGATTTCCTTGGAGGTGTTTCGAGGGAGTAATTGTCGTGTGGTGGGAGAAAACAGGTGCTCCCTTTAAAGGCCATGATGAACGGAGTGAATGGTCAATGTGGGATGTGATGACCCTTCACCTGAAGTTCCAAGATCGCATACGGTGAATGGCCCATCCTCAGGTTTTTTTGATGCCATGGATCTAGCCCTGGAGCAACAGCCCATTCACCAGCGAGGGGAGCGAACCTGAACCTGAAGAGTTGAGGCAAGCCTTGTGGTCATTCACTCCTCGTGCATTGGGCGAGTGTCCATCGCTGTCACTGATGCTCCAGACAGATCGCGACCCTCCACAACCAGATGCAAAAGTGTAACAAACGGAATATATAAAGGAATGCACTAAATCAGTTAGTGAGTGTAAATTGCAGACCCGGCTTCACTATCAGTAGCTATGTGCCTCTGCCCTAGGTACGGACGAATAGCAACCAGTACAGGCCCGATAAAGTGCCCAAACTTCTGGTAACTCATCCGGCGATGGTCGATATTGGTCCCAGTCAAGTGTGCGACGTCGGAAAGTCTAGCAGATTTTGCTTCCCTGGCTTGATTGTGACAGCCTAGATGTTCCTTCCTCTTTGTCTGCGAGTTGGATGAGGCATGTAACATGAGCGAAGGAGAGGCAGATGGAATGCCGCCCTACGCGCCTCCTCCGTTTGGTCTTGGACTCGTTCGCTGTCCCAAGAAGAATCTTAAGAACCTCGTGCTGAGGGAAATCAATGAGTTGGTCTGGAGGGATCCTTTGAGGAAGAGACACGGCTAGCTCTATCATCGTCCTTGAAGGTCGTCCTATCTGCAGTCATTTCGCTTTACGAAATCTCGGCTGGCTTTGCAGCATCCTTAATGTTGCTTGGTGTGCCGCTGGGTGTTGCTCCCTCCTCCTTCTTCTCTTCAGAATCCTTCGCCTCCTCGACATGCTCGTGACAACCGAAGTCTGAGATGTCGAACACGGGAGGCTCAGCTGGCATTTCCATGTTGCCATTCTGGCGAGTGTTGTAGATGCCAAAAGGGTCGTTGGAGTTGTCGCCGAAAGAGTCAAAAACGTTAGGTTTCTCGTTCATCTTGTCCAAAATGCCCTTCACCCTCTTTGCTAGCCTCCTCAGGGCTTCCGGCGTATCGATGACCTCGTCGATGGCTCTTTTCGACTCGCCCTGGACTTCGCCGGGCTTTGGAGAGGACGGCGGCGTCTTCGGCAACTTCGTAGACATGGCTGCGGATGATGTTGATGGTGATGCTGGTTCGTAATGGCGGTAGATACCTCTGAGAAAGACGTAGGAATGGAAGCACGGAATGGTGCGTGGTTCCCTGTCCGGATTTTGGAGAGTGAGGATTTTGACGGGCAAAAAACGCGAGGTAGGTCATTGATGGAAATGAATGGGAGAAGGACACAGAAGAGGCTGTTACCAGAACCCCCCCTTCATTCGAACAACCACGCCACAAGGTTCATACCCCAACATCAGGTTCTGGAGGTCGCGTTRTAACGCGACCTTGGCTGCCCTGTGCTTTGACCATTGTTCCGGGAGCTTCATCTGTGGACGGAAGAATGGCCTGGCTGGAAGATTTCGCTAATGGAGGAGCGAGGCGCTGGCAATATAGCCAAAAGCTTTGGGATACAGTGGGCTGGATGTTTTAGCAAAGAAGGATGTTGCCAAAGATGACTACATAGCAAAGAGGCTTGTAAGGCAAAAGGACAAACGGTTTGCGTTGCGACTGTTGTTGTTGATCCAATCTGGTCTGCCGATCTTGCCCGCTTGGTGCTTTGGTGTATAGTTGTTTCTGCCCGCGTGTCTACCAGGTGATTTACTCATGATCTGTATAGGAGATGCTGCTGCTGTTGGGCAAGATTGCCAAAAGGACCGCCAAACAATTTAAAGACGTTGGTATAGGTCCAAGTCGCCGTCTTCTGGTAGCGACTAACGGTCACATCTACCAAGGCGCCTCACGGTCGGTGTGGGAAAGGATATCATGGTCTCCATCTATGACAATCGAAGTCGATGCGTGGTCGCTTGTGGTAGTTCTCATAGTCGGCCTCGCTTTTGAGCGACAGGATTACGGGGTTTCTGATGAGGGGGTCGACAGCTTGATGGGCGCGGTTGCGGTTGCCACGCTCGTGATAAAAGGGGCCCATTAAGTCCACTTGCGGCGAATCCTCCACGAACGGGTCCTTTGGGGTTGAGGGATCTCCAACGCTCCACGGCGAGGGTATGTACTCACTCTCAGGGGCATTCGCTTCCTCGTTCTCGCTCTCGTCCTCGTCTGCATACAAGACGAGGCGGTACCATTCGTCCCCGTCGGAGTAACCGTCGMTGTCGTCGCTATCGTSGTACATGTTGTTGTCGTCGTCGTCGTCCTCCTCGTCGTCTTCCTCATCCTGATCCATGTCCCYATCACTMCCACCTGTCGTTTCCTCGGCCATGTCAACAACGTCAACGTCGCCAGAGACCCTATCCGGCTCGGGCGATGTTTCGCATTGATCTTGCTCGTTTTGCGTTTTCAGCATGACAACCAAGCCTTTGAGCGTCTTCGATATTTCCTCCATCGTCAGACTAGCCGGCTGCTCAACGACGTTGGAGACCGTAGCCGACTCCAGCGATACTTTGCGTTGATTTTGTTCCTTGTTCCTTTTCTCTGCCGATTCCTGTTCGTAATACTGGAGTAACTTCAAGCGCAACTTTCTGCGCACGTCCTCATCCATCTGCTCGCCAATTGCTTGCTCCACGGCTTGCTCCACGACTAATGCCATGCGCAACCTTTTACGCCTGTCCTCGTTCGCCTCATCAGGTGCCTGCTCCGCGGCTGACCCCATCGTTCTGGACCGTTTTGGCATGATGGGCTTCGATATATGGTTGTTGAGCGCTTAGACTTTGCGAAGTAGGGTTGAGTGGTGATCTTGCGAGAAAAGCTGGAAGCAGGAGGTGCGTGGAGTGTTGAGACGTTACCCTAGTGGGTATTTAACTGCAACCGCTGAGCCATTCCTCAACTGTTCCTCAGTTACCGTCATCTCACCTCCAACCACCGGTCATTGCGCATCGAGAGTTGCCTTCACTCATACAATCAATCTCTTGGGAGGTAAACGAGCCTTCGAATTGCCCGTTCAGGTCGCAAAATTTGAAGGTTTTCTGCTCCATCGTGTTTTCCGCGAGTGCTGAATAGCGTGTACAATAGGCGGGGTGGCGCGCGTGAAGTGAGGTTTTAACAAGTGAAAAATGAAGGTACAAAGGGAAGAAGTAGGTAGGGATGGAATCCATCAGGTAGAGTGGATGAAAATTGTACAGAAGGGCAAGAGGGGTGTCGCTGCTGGCCCAAGTGATGCGAACATTGCATGCCATCCGGCACGGCGCCCCGGCAGGGGGAGGTGTGTGTCTCTGCAGATGAATGCACCTGCCTCCATCTTCAGCCTTCCGATGCGTCTGACGTCAAGATAATCATTACCATGACTCTGCGCTCAACAACGACCTCAAAAGTTTGGGGGACAAAGGGAAAATTTTCCAAAAAAAAAAAGAGAAGCCAACAGATAGCACGACCAGTTGAACTGGCCCAGTAGCCCGGCCAGTATACAAATCCCGCGGTGTCATGGATGCACGCTGTCGGCTTTGTTCCTTATTGAAAAGAAACCACACGATTTACTGCCCCGGCCGAGAATCGAACTCGAAACCGGACGGGGCCACGGCGGGAGATGCAGAGCTGGCAGCGGTACTACTGACTGCGCTATCCGACCAGGATTGAACTGGTCGTTGGCTGGGGGTGTTGGAAGGAGGGGTGGGATGGGGGGGTTATATAGGCGTTGTTGGAAGGAGCGACTGGCGGGTCTGTGGGGATGGGATGGGATGGGATGGAAGGAGCGGATGCCGGTTGAGGCAGGTGGACAGGCAGGCAGGCAGGCAGGATGGATGGCAGCTGGCCCGGGCCCATGTTATGGGGACTCCCGCTAGGTGAGCAGACTCACGACAACGATCAAGTTCGTACGCAGCAGCTACACACACGTCTTTGATCCTCTATCCAACTCCTTTCATCATCTAATACGGCATCACTCGAGAGTGAACAAAGCGACATCACATCACATCACACACTTCCAATGACTTGGCTGCGTCGAGGCTTGTTTACTCCGATATGACACCATCATCACCATCATCACCATCAATCATCACACAGAGAACAACGTTCTGATATTCGTCATCAAACTATAAGGTTCTAAGCCAGATCTTTCAGCGCGCAACTGCCCATTCGGGTACCACCACAGAAGGGGCATGGTAGGTAACTGGGAAACCAAGCAAAACCAGAAACCAGAAGCGCCGACGCAACCAAAAGTGTGTGGATTGCGGAACCAGCAGGCAGACAGAGGCTTGGGTGTTAATGGTGGTGAAGTCCTGCTGGTGCCGAGATCTGATCCTTCCTTTGGGTGTGTTGACCTTTCCCTCCCTCCCTAGTTCCTGCCTGCTACGTATTATTCGTTGTCGTGCCGTCCAATTGTGGTGTTCCACTGTCTCCTCCCCTCCTCACGAGTCACGGGCTCGCTCAACTACCAAAATTAAAAAGATGCCCAAAACGGCGTTCCCTAGCCGGGACCTTTTTACACATCTTACAACCCCCAGACCACAGTTCCTCCAGCCCCGTTACCGCAAGCACAGGGACTCAAAACCCTCGCAACTCTCAAATCAAAGTTTCCTCCCTCCTCGCCGCCCCCTTTTATTATACTCCTCATCCCCCCACGCTGCCATATCCCAGAATTTCTCATCATCATCATCATCAGCAGGATGACAATCATGCTGCTCTCTTCCCTTATAGCCCCGATAATCGTCGTCGTCGCCGCCCCTACTATACTCCTCCACCCCCCAACCCGCCATGTCCCAAAAATGCGCATCATCATCACCATCATCATCAACAGGATGTAAAACCTGCTCTCCTCCGTAGCCCAAATAGGCATCATCCCTTTCTTGGTGCACATGTTGATGGTGCGAGTCAACGTGGTTGGTTGTTCTTGTTGTTGTGTCTGGAGGTGAAGGTGCTGCTGGTTGGCTTTGGTTTTTGCCTTTGGGAGAGGATACCACGGATGATGGGGAAAGGATTTTATTACTCTTCTTCTTCTCTTGGGACTCGCCCGTCTTGTTCTTGTCCGTCTTCGTGCGGCTGCCAAAGCTCGCCGCCGGAATAGGAACCACCTGAGCAGAAGTGGTGGAGGTCACGTAGACCTGGGGCTTATATCCGGGGCGGTTGGTACAAGTGATGGTGGTGTTACCCACGGTGACGGTGCGGGTGGTAGATCTGTTGGGTTGGTCTTCCACCATTTTGTTGATGATCATATTCTTTACCCGTTGAACTAGAAGTGGGTTAGGCTCGCCGGGGATGTTAAGCCCATTGGATTTGGGGGTCCCGAAGCTGTTGGTGTTCGACATTTTTTTTTCTTTTGTGGTCGACTGTGTGGATGTTCTGAGCGATGTTTGTCGATGATGATGCTGCGTAGGCTCGGAAAGGCAATGTGTCGATGCTTTGAAGATACCTTAGCAAGAGAGACAACTGGATGCGATGATGCTTCGAGTAGCAATAGACATCGTGCTTCAAAAGATAAAGCGTTGGATGACCAAGACGGACTGGAGACGACTGAGCTGAATGTTGAAGAAAAGAAAAGGAAGAAGAAGAGAAGTCAAATTCCTGACGAAAACAAAACGTTTTATAATGCTCGAGTTCAAACCCATGCGGCTATTCCGGAGGCGCTCATGCAAAGTTTTTTTTATTCTTCGCCATCGAATGCCCGGCGAATGACTCCTATCTGCACGAGGTATATTTCACTTGCATCTATGTGAGAAGTGCATGAAACCTGCGTCTTCTAATCTGACCTTGTGATCCTGCGGATTTCTTTCTCTCGGCACCTTATCAACGGCATAAATCTGTCCAGTCCTTCAAGGTACTTTTCCGCGCCTATTGCTGTCATTCCTCCCGTTTGTTAATTCGCCATGGCTTGGCTCCGGCATCAATGCTGACTCCTGAACTGGTCGTTGGCTAGGGGTATTAGAAGGAGGGGTGGGATAGGGGGTTATATGGGCGTTGGTAKAAGGAGCGAATAGCGGGCGGGAGGTATAGCATGGGATGGACGGAGCGGGTGCCGGCTAGGAAAGGGAGGCAGGCAGGTGTAGACGGCAGGCAGTTGTTCTGGGACCCGGAGTATATTGGATCGGGGGCGGGACCAGGTCCGGACTAGGACGATTTTGTTGCTTGAGCTTATTACTACCGAGCTCCGAGAGGAAAAATCGAGTTGAGGATCAAGATTAGAAATGCGAGACGACGAGCTCATTGTGATGCCCTCCTTCTCAACACAAGGGGAGTGAGTGCCTTCTATATATCTGTGTCGCTACTCGCCGCGGCGGCAGGTACTCCTCCTTCGATCAATGATCCAACTTCTATTACCATCTGATGGCAGCGATGAAACCCAAAAGCAACGGCATCACATCTACCACATCACATCAATTTCATCTAATCACTTACCTCCCCTCGCTCCCGCCGGGCCTCTTTACCTCCGCCGCATCTTCATCATCATCATCATCATCATCATCATCATCATCACCACCTACCATTACCATATTCATCCATAATCATAATAATCATCAACATCATGATCACACAGAACACCAAGAATCAAGCTCAACAAGTCTTCCTGTTTCCTGTCAAGCTATTTCGACCTTTTCCTCCACGATTCTCCCTTTCCTCCGCGAGTCACGAGCTCGCTAAAGACCGCAAACCCCCAAATCTCCTTTCCATTCCCAGTCTCCTCCTCTCCCCTCACTCAATCCCCAAGGTAGGTACTCAAGCGCCATATTCTTCTGCTCCCCTTTCTGAAATATCCGGAAAATCCTCATCCTCATCGCCATAAGCCCAATTGGGCTCGCTGTAGTAAAGCGTGGGCTTCTTCTTGGCGTCGACGTGCACCTTTTGACGGTTGGTGCGGCGGCGGCCGAAGCTCGCCGGGATCGTGACTACCTTGGCAGTGGTGGAAGTCACGTAGGCCTGCTGGGGCTTGCCGTCAACCTTGGTGTAGGTGATGGTTGTGTCGCCGATGGTGCGGGTGGTATATTCGCCCTTGCCGAAGTCGATCAGGGTCTTGTCGCCGTTGGCGGAGTCGTTGGGCTTGTGCTGGCTCTTGTTGTCAATGCTCTTGGCCAATTTGTCGAGGTGCTTATAGGGGTCCATATTGTGGTGGACGGTATTCTCGGAGGTGCCGACGACGTTCTTGTTGTTCGACATGTTGCCTTTTATGATGGTAATAACGAAGTGGAGAGCGATGTTTGTTGATGATGATAACTCGTCGGGAGAGGTATTGTATCAATACTTTAAAGAAAGCAAGAGACGACTGGATGCAAGAATATTTCGAGGAGCAATAGACGATTTTGCTTCGAAAAATAATGCGCTTAAATCAAGTTATCAAGGGAGACAGTTAACAACTAAGCTCGATACTGAAGAAAAGAGGAAGAAGAAGAGAATTCGAATTCCGGGCGAGGACCAAAGGCTTTTATAGTGCTGTAGTTCAAACCTGTGCGGCTATTAAGATTCCGAAAACCTTCATGCAAGGTTTTCGCCTTCACCATCGAATACCCGGTGAATAACTCCCATCTACATAGAGTAGAGGTAGACTTCACTTGCATCTCCGGTAAAGGCATTACATGAAACCTGCGTCTTCGACTAAACCTCGAACTTGAGTATATGATCCTACAGGTTTTCGCCTCTCGGTACCAACGGATTGATGCTGCATCTACTCGTACTCTCTGCACGTTTTACTGAAACTTCCCCCGACCATGAGCTTGCCGCTTCCATGCTCTGACATGACCGCTGATTTCGGAGTCGGTATTAACTAGATGTCTATTAGCATCTCGTGAATTTGGGCTTAAAATTTTCTGTATGTGCTTACACCCGCGTCGGCCACTTCTGAACTTCCGCAGTTCCCCAAGAGCTCGGCTTACATAGGTAGTTCGTTAAATAATTTCTTACCTACCTTACTTACCTTACAATAGTAGCTTTGTAGTAATCCTCCTATCACCAAGGATCCAGTTTGGTTACCTACCATCTAGCAAAGCATCAGTCCAGAATAAAAGAAGCAACACCAAATCCCACACCTCTACTCTCTTACTATGGCAATACCCTCCCTACCTACGTCCTATCGCTTCCGTCGAACGGGGTCGAAGCTCCTTCACCTCCGACGCATTATCAACATGATCATCATCACCGTTCATCATCACGAAAGAGCAAGAGTCAACCCCAAAATGTTTTGAAATATTCGCCATCAAACTATAGGGTCTAACATGAAGTAAGCCAGATCATTCAGCGCGCAAGTCTGCCCATTCGGGTACCTTAGGTAGAGTAACTGGGAAACCAAGCAAAACCAGAAACCAGAAGCGCAACCAACCAAGAAGGTTGGAACCAGCAGGCAGAGAGGCTTGGATAGGTAGGTGGTGGTGGGTGATGTCCTGCTGGTGCTGAGATTTTGATCCAATTCGTCCGCTATCCCGACCCTTCCTTCCTCCTAGACTCATCGTCGCTGTTTCTTCCTCCGCTCCTTGACCTTTTCCTCCACTGTCTCTCTCTGTCCTCCGCGAGTCACGAGCTCGCGCAAAACTCATAAAACCATAACAATGGAAAGTTGCCCAAACCGGCGTCCCTGGCCGGGATCTCATCCACTTATCTCCTCCCTCCACGAGTCACGAGTCACGAGCTCGCAATTCGAACTCTCCCTCGTCCCTCCCGCCTCAAGCACCATATTCCTCGGCGCCTCTTTCCGAGATATCCTCGAAATCCTCATCCTCAAGACGAGTTTCTTCCTCTCCGCCATAAGCCCAATAAGGCTCGCTGTAGTAGACCTTGGGCTTGGTGTCGACGGGCTTAGGGGTGGGATCTAGAGAAAAGTACTTCGGTTAGCTTTCCATTCCTTTGCCTTTGGGGCTCAAGAGCGCGGATGATACCTCTAGGGAAGGGACTTTGCTTACTCTTCTCAGCGTGAGCTGACTTGTTCTTGTCCGTCTTGGACTTAGTGTCCGTCTTCGTCTTGGGGCGGCGACCGAAGCTCGCAGGAATGGTGACCTTCGTGCCAGTAACCTGAATTGTGGTAGCTGTGCCTCCGACGGTGATGGTGGTGGTATGTTCCTCGGCCTTGCCGACGACGTTCTTCTGGGTGGATGACATCTTGTTTTGTGATATCGTAATGTTGAGAGAGATATTCTTTGATCAATGGTAATGCCGACGTCGGTATGAATACGTAGGCAACGTAKTGATGCGTCGATAATAGAGGTAGCAAGTGAAGACTGGATGCAAATATATATCGAATAGCAATAGACGATTTTGTTTCGAAGTTCGACAGATAATGCGTTGGGAGAGAGACGGTTGACGACTGAGTTCGATGCTGAAGAAAAAAGGAAGAAGAAGAAAATTCGAATTCCGGGCGAGGACCAAAGGCTTTTATAGTGCTGGAGAATAAACCTGTGCGGCCGGCTATCCCGAAAACCTTCATGCAAGGTTTTCGCCTTCGCCATCGAAGTAATGCCCGGTGAATGACTCCCAATTCCCATTCTGCAGTTCAGCACGGAGTAAGTAAGGTAGACTTCACTTGCATCTCCGGAGTGAAGAGGCATTGCATGAAACCTGCGTCTTCGACTACTAATCCTCGAACCTGAGCATGTGATCCTGCAGGCTGGTTTTTGCCTCTCGGTAGAGGTATCAGCGGCTTCATGCTACCTAAATGCGACCTTCAAGGTACTCGATGCGCCTTTTGCTCCCATTTTCCTGCTTGTGAATCCGCCATGACTACCGTACCTAGGCTCCGTGCGGCAAAACTGCTGATTCCGGAGTCAGTGACGTCTATTAAAATTTTGTGATTTTTGGCCGTCAAAGTTTTTGTTATGTGCTTGCACCTCTGTCGGCTACTTCTGGACTTTGGACTTCCCAAAGAGCTTAGCTTGTACGGCTCGGTCCATCCGGCATCCCCAGGGGTCATACATAGCCTTAGCTTGTCACGGATGGCGGCGCATGGGATGATGAGTTCGAGTGCTGGCGTCCGATAGGCTACCTACTCGCGGATTGGGTGCAGTCGTTGATCGGGCTGTTCATACAAGTATCGCCGACGGATGGACTCGTCTCCAAAAAGTGGTGAGCTTTGCATACCATGGTCTTGTTACGTGAAGGTGCTTGGAGCAAGACAATAATGCTTCGGTTGGATGATGGGAATCGGCGCATGGAGATGAACCATCAGGTAAAAAGTGGGAGCTGCAACCAAGCCGGATGTTTGAAGGTAGAAGAAAAGTTCATTGTCTAACAAGGGCGCATGTTATTATCGTGAGATGCTACCTATATACCACTACCATATCTCTCCTAATGTTCCGGGTTGATGGAAGGCAAGGTGCGATAATATAAAACAGTATCATCTACGGCGTGATGGCGATGCAGCATGAAATTATGCGGGAAAGTGAATGGTGACGAGGAAGGAGGAGACGTAGAGAGTTGTTGTTCGTGAGAAGATGGTGGATTATAGAACTCTACACTGCTGTCACTGCTGTGAAGAACTGTGCATGCGTTCTGTCATCGCACCATCGAATCTACCTATTAGATGTTGCTGGATGGCCTTCCTTACTGCCAGTCAAACCATWGTGTCCCKCTCTSAGAGMGGGACACATCAAAAGGAGGGAAAGTATTTTTTGAATGTCAGTGTACCTCTACTGGCAATAYCACAGCATGAACATAACACGGCGACTTATATACCTCAAACAGTTATAAAAGTGCCCGAAGATCCATATCATCACGCTTTTTGCGTGTTTGTGTTTGATATCCATGTTTTCTATGCGCTATTCAACACTCACTGTCGTCCCTAAATGGTATTCCTTGCTCTTGAACTGTTCCCTGGAATGTTGGTATCATAGTTGTTGTGTGACTTCTATCGCTGGCTACTCCTGTCTTCGCAACCAATTGCATGTTTTGAATCAAGTGATACATCAAACAGCCCGATGATCCAACTAAAATTCAAGATCTCGCCCCAAAGCGGTGTCCCAGCCTTCGTTGGGTGCCACATCATGTTGCTCCTCTCTCTCCTTCCATGTCCATCCCACACATGATGCCCGCTCTTCGTGTCGGGAGCGTTCCTTCCACCGTTCCATTCGATTCCAGCAATTATAAACCTCTACCACTTCTCATAAAATCCCGGAGCACTATCACTAGGACTCCTCGACACAAGCCTAGTGTACCTCTCCGAGCCCATCTCTCCCGATCGCTGCGACAGCGGATCCCAGTACTTCTTCACCCGTCTCTTCTTGTTCGCGAGCAGAAGGAACAGCTTTTCTTCCCTTACTTGTCTGTGTATTTTTGGCGCATCGTGGTACACCTGGTTGCTTGCGCGGGTGAACTTGATTTTCAGGTACTGGTGGTATTCTTCGAAGTCTTGCAGGGTGCGGAGGGGTATGGCAGGATCGCTGGGGCTGGGGTTGGTGCTGTCGCTGTTGAAGCTGCTGTTGGTGTTGTTATGGAGGTAGGTATGGAGGCTATTGTTGAAGCGGGTGTTGAGGCTGGTACGGTTATCGTGGGGTACCTCCTCTACCAAGGGGCTTGAGGAGTAAACGGATTCGGAACGAGTACCATGGGCTGCCATGTGTCTATCCGTATTGATGTCCATGTTTCCGTCGCTCGATTGTAGCAGTGCGCTCGAGGCTGAGGGAGAGAGGTCTTGGGGAAGATGGAAGAGCTCTGCACAAAGCCGGGAATACTCGTCGGAAAGACGGGCGAGTTCTTGAGACTGAGCGCGAGTCATCCTCCTCGCGCTATTCTGCAGACGCTCAAGCTTCTCCTCGATTTCCTCCAATTTTGCACATGTTTCTTTGCGGGTGCTATACGTCTCCTCCTTGATGTTCGTGTCGGTGTCTTTCACAGCCTCCATCTTCGTGGCTGACCCGGTAACACTCTCTCCAACTTTGTTGTACGGAGAAGGAGTGTCAACAAAGGGGTCATCCCAAGGATTAAGTGCCGCAGCTTCTAGTGCCCATTTCTTCAAATTTCTGTCCAACTCTTTCTCGTACCAGGCCCCGTCCGTCGTATTTGAATCTTCGACATCTTCCTTGTCGGAAAGCCTGGTCGAGAAGATTGGCTGATGATTGTTCCCTTTCCTAGCTTTCCTCGGTCGCTCATACGGAGATCTGGTTTTGAGCTTCCTCTTGGCATTTAGGTATACTGTCGAGATGTCTACTTCGGCTGCCGGGGGTTGGACTCCGCATGGGCTTTGGAAGTCCCAAGAATCGATTGGTTCCTTTCGGAATACTTGTTCGTTTGGATAATCGCGTGGAGGAGGTGTTACTGGATGGCTGGATTTCCAGTTGGTAAGCGATGAGCCAAAACGCTTACTTGGACCGGTTGTTGGACCAGAGCTTGTTGCGACAGTCGGATTGGTAACATACGTGTCCATTTTGTGTCGCTAAAGGCTTCGATGAACTGGGTTTGAGTGGTGTATCCGATGTTTGTGTCTGTTTCTGCCGAACGTCGTCTTGAATTGGGGAGCGAGCTCTGAAAGCGTCGTGGTGACAGGGTGATGGTATCCCAACAGGTGAAGGTGGGAGTAGCGAAGAGTCAAATCCGAATCGAGGAACCTGGAACCTTGACCTGCACCACTCCAACTCGGGCTGGACCTTACGGCTGAGGGGTTGATGCAGATGCATCATGCAGCGATGCAAAGTGGTTTCCGGTGTAGCCACCGGCCTGGAAAATCAATGTAGGTGCCTGCATATTTATACTGTTATATCCTGCACAAGAAAAGCGGTGATAGAATTCGCTGGTCACCTGGACTTCGGGGAAGATGACACACCGATGAAATGCCCGGTCATCAAGGTTCCTTCATTTCCTTCCTCTGGACTGACGATACAGCACCTGCCGGACATTACCTCCAGCAGGAATAGAGACCAAATATGTTTCGAGAAAATAGAGGCGACTGTATGACCATGGATACAATTGACTCGGTGTACAGTCGATAGGCAGTCCAATGTTTTCTTTTCCGGGTTGGACCAATCCTGGTGTCGGACCTTGAACCGGCTCATCGCACTCGGCATTAATACTTTTGTCATTCTGGGAGAGACCCAGGTGGCCAGCCGGTGGTAGCTGTATCAAGTCCCCTTTCCTTCCTTGTTGTTAAAGTTGGTGTAATCGGAAACACAATAACAACCTGATCTTTCGCCGTCATCACTGCAATGCGGCTGAACGTCAGTACCGACGTTACCAGTTCGACTTTAGTGCGGATCGTGACTCTACCTTTTTGTCCCACTTTCGGACTTGATGGAATGTTGGAAATGGGATTCGTGCTGGTTGAGATACAGCGCAGTTGTGAAACTTGGGTACCTAGAAAAAATGCCTGAACAGAGGAGAAAGAAAATGGAGGTTTCCGCCGAGATTATGTCTGTAGGGAAGGAACTCCTGTGATGCTCACTTTTTATACCCTGATGATGACCGAGTGCACCTTCCCAACCATGATTGTCAAGATTGGGAACTGATAGCAGGTACTCGAAAAGACAAGACCAATGGAAATGATCATGCAACGGCTCGCTTTCAGACACATCAGAGATAAAGCCAGTGTTTGAGGTTGCAAATTGTGGTTTCTTCATCAGAGCAACACACGCACTGACAGCGGGATGGATGTACCGGGCAGGTGGGCTGCCAAGACACTCGCTCCTGGGTCGACCTTAACCACCCCGATATGGATCAAAACAAGTCCATAAGCATTAAAGAAATGACCACTGTGGTTATTCTGTCGTGTATATTGCTAGCAATTCAACTGCTCGAGCTATCATCGCTTGATGATTGCGGATGGTGGTGAGGTACATCAGATGTCCCCTTGTCGTCCATTTGCCCAGTTCGTGTTGGCTTGGCGGTTGGCGGCACTTGGTGGTCAGTGCACCGCTCAAGCTCACTGCCTGCCGGGACAGGAACTCAATTGGACTCTCGAACCTCCAAGCAAAGCAACTGGAAGCCGCGGCATCCCCGGTTCGACGTCCGTGTGTTGACATCGAAAAAAGCATCGGATCTCAACCATCGCCGTCGTCATCCTGTTTCAGCGTCTCAAGAAATGACTTTCTTCCGCCGCTGAATTTGCTTGGATCAATAACACCAAGTTTCAGTTGATCCTTGGGAATTTTTGCCCCTTTTCCGCGAGTGGGGTTTTGGAAGCGAGGAAAAGGGGGCAACCGGGAGGGCCATTGCCAATCATGTCGCATTCGTGGGAATTGTTATTTTGGGAGTGAGACAGCTGGCAGACAGCTGTCTTATCTGAGCTTATCAATGCAAAAGGTTGGGACGACGAGACCCTGCAGCTGGTGGACTGCTGGCATGGTCGGCGGGGGTGTTGTTCCTGACAGCCCGCCCAGAACAGCGGGAGTCGGGGACGAAGCTTCAGGGTTCAGCACTAACAATTTTTCCAGCGGGTAATTGCAAGGGCAGCGCCACGCCAGCGCCGAAAGTCCCCTGGAACGATGGAGAGGCCAGACTTTTGGGGTCAACGGGCCCGTCTCCAGTGCCCAGCCTTGCCCCCCAGTCCCTCAACGACAGCCCCAGCCTTGGCGGCCCTGGCCCAGACCTCCAAGCCAGACCAGACCTCTTGTGGACCGCGTCCCCATCGTCCAGTGGATCAACTCTCCAATCGACAAACACCGAAACACCTGGACGGCAAGGGGAAACTATTCTCTCCCCTGCGGCCCCTGCCACTCGCTTCTCGCCTTTGATTGCTTTTGCATCTGCTGCATGTCGCGATACAGGTAGAGCAGAGTTTGGAGGAGAATTCTCTGATTAGATTTCCCTACCTATTGCTTCGTCTTCTTCTTGTTTGATTATTTTCTGTTTAATCGGGTGCCGACGGAAGCCCCTTTTATCACGACCACCGGCCGGTTGGATTTCCCCCAATCGCGAATCCCACGTCGATATCGACACATACATACGACACACACCCGGCGGACACATCACGACATATACACGTGGCGACCGACCGACGACATCTATACCAACACACCACCCATAACTCCTAATACACACACAACCCGACTGCGAGAGCGATAGCACCACCTCGCCGTCGTCGTTCCCTCTCGGCTCCGGCAGCGCCATACACCGCCTTCACCATGGACCTCCTCCGTCAGCTCGGGGGGCTCCTCCCCGGCGGCAGACCGCCCCAGCTTCCCCTCGGCCAGGGCGAAAAGGACAAGCCAAGGAGGACACTGGCACAGCGCCTTCAGTATCTTAGGAGACCCCTCAGGTTACGAGGCAACTCGAGCATATCCGTGCCTCTGGGCGTCGTCATCCTCTTCCCCTGCATCGTCGTCATCCTCATCCTCGTCCTGTTCGTCAGGCACCCAAGCTCCCCCGGCCGCATTTTGATGCCCGCTGGTGCCCCTCCTAACATCAGGTACGTTCCTCTACCTTGGCTCCCTCACCGCCTTTGGTCTTCAACAATGCGCTAACACATTTGTCTCCCCTCCACAGGAAAATCAGCGAAAAGTACGACAAGGTCTTCGTCACCGGCTGCCTCGAGCCCGACACCAGCAAGCCCCGCGCCAATGGCGCCTTCGTCGTCCTCGCGAGAAACAAGGAGTTGGACGGTGTCATCCAGTCCATCAAGTCCATCGAGCGCCACTTCAACCGCTGGTACCACTACCCCTACGTCTTCCTGAACGATGGCGACTTCGACGACACCTTCAAGGACACCGTCAAGAACTACACCTCTGCTCCCGTCGAGTTCGGCAAGGTTGGCCCGGACATGTGGGGATTTCCTGACTGGGTCGACCCCAAGGTCGCGAAGGAGGGTATCGCCAAGCAGGGTGACGCCGCTGTCATGTACGGTGGCATGGAAAGTTATCACTCCATGTGCAGGTTCTACTCTGGGTATGTCATGCGATTCGGGTTGTAAGCAAGCTACATCTGCTAACACAGCACAGCTTCTTCTACAAGCACGAGCTCCTCCAGAAGTACGAGTGGTACTGGCGCTTGGAGCCCGAGATCAAGTACTTCTGCGATATCACCTAGTAGGTCCTTCCACTCCTCGCTTTCCATCTGAGCGCATCCCACTAACATAGTGCCACCCCCAGTGACCCCTTCCTCAAGATGATCGAGAGCAACAAGACCTACGGCTTCACCATCGCGGTCAAGGAACTCCGCGAGACCGTCCCCAACATCTTCCGCTACGCCTCCGCCTACAAGCGCCTCAACAACATTACCTCGCAGGGCCTGTGGGAGATGTTCGTCGAGCCCCAGCCCGAGAAGAAGCCCGAAGCCCCCGAGCCTGGTCTTCCCGAGGAGATCCTGCGCTCCGACCCCGGCGCCAACAAGCTCCCCGATATCGACCCCGAAGCTATGGAGGGCGAGAAGTACAACATGTGCCATTTCTGGTCCAACTTTGAGATTGCCCGCTTGGATTTCTTCCGGTCTAAGGCGTACGAGGATTTCTTCCAGATGATGGATCACAGTGGTGGCTTTTGGATGGAGCGTGTATGTTTTCTCCCTGTCCCCTTCTTTTCACCCATTTTCCCAGTTCAGCCGCTAACAACCACCACAGTGGGGTGATGCCCCGATTCACTCCCTTGCTGCCGGCGCTCTCTTGGGTCCCCGCGACATCCATTACTTCCGCGATTTCGGTTACCGCCACACCACCATTCAGCACTGCCCCGCCAACGCGCCCGCCCGCCAGCTGCCCCGCGAGCCCTACCTCGAGAAGACCACACTGGACGAGAAGAAGCGCATCGAGGAGGACAAGTATTGGGATGACTACGATACCCCCAAGGAGAACGGCGTTGGATGTCGCTGCAGGTGCGACACGGATATCGTCGATGTCGAGGGCAAGGACGGTTCTTGCTTGGCCGAATGGGTGGATGTTGCGGGTGGTTGGGCTAGTCCTTGATTCAAGGATTGCGGCACCCAGCAGCACCTGAAGCGGCTACACCGAAAGTGGTGCCTGCGTTGACAGCGACTGTACATCGCGTCTCCAGCGCGGGCTGTTTGCCGCGGCGTCTACTTACGACGCTTGAACTCTTTCCGGAGTGGCAGGTGGTGCGGGAGAATGTGTATATGATCACGAAAAAAAAACGGCACATAAGTGCAGAGGAGAAGGGTGGGTGGATTAGATGGATGGAAACGATTTCTTTTACATGTTTTCCACTTGTATACAAGATCATGAATGGGGCGGACTGCGGAGGAACAGCAGGCAGGCAGGCAGGCAGGCATGAACGCAGGCGATTGTCGATACCAAATCTTGCTTGTCTATATATGGTAGACTTAGTTTTACGGAGGGAAGGAGGGAGGGAGGGTTAATCCATTTTTTGTGTAGTATGTTTCTGCGCGCAAAAAGATTGGTGTTTACTATCATGTCATACATACGCATCTTTGCATACCCTCCTCTACGGGAAGCAACTGCACAGTAGGTGGTTTGGGCGTCGATGCAACTATGTCGCTTGCGTGTCCGTGGCCCAAATCGTCGTCTCTTGGCTGAGATACTGGCCACCATCCCGTGGGCCAAAAGGATGAGTTTTGGTACAATAGCCCGAGTGGGGTAGATAGGAACTTGGTTGGCATCACAAGCACGACGCTGACCACATTGGAAACAAGCACTCTCTCTACCCAACCAGCTTGACATCAATCAGTCCCTGACGGCGGAAGGCAAAGCGATTCAATCCGCCTACTGTGGGTGCCAAGGCCACCACCACACACCCACAAGTAGCCATCGGTTTGGTGAAAACCCCCTCTATGACTAGCACGTTTGGAAATCGTCCATCCATCTATCTTGGATAGCCAGATACCCAGATACGAACACACGGTGACATGACGGAAAACGGAAGAAGGGTGGGAGAGAGGTGTGGTTACACGAGTCACACGACACGGGCCCGATGAGGTGACGAGCGAGCCTCCCTCCTCGTTCTTCGAGCCGCCGACTGGTCCCGCACCTGAGATGACTTCCCAGCAAGGTGGGATCTGGGAATGGAAACGGAGGGGGAGCAGAGCAGAGCAGAGCAGAGCAGAGCAGAGAGCCTCACCAGCCTCACCAGCCTCACTCACTTACTTACTTTATTCCACCATCTTCGCCTCCTAGGTCTATCTCTACACTACCTCTACATCTTCCCCTCCATCCATCCAGACCTGCTCCTATCAATACCTAGTAGCTCCGAAGCCTGGCTTTCCTGAAACCTCCATCACGTGCGCGCTCAATGAGAGGAGCTCAACAAACTGATGAGCAGAGAGAGAAACTGTAGAAGTCCATTTCCTCCTCCCATGGCACTGCACCCAGCTGGTCCATCAACTGATGCCGGAACGGAACACATGTATGTGTCAATCTCATCCAAGGACCTGGGTCGTTCGTTCCTTCTCCTTCCTGAGTTAGGTACGCTTCCGGTTACAGTTACGCGGTTGAACGAGTTACGGTTACGGTTATGGCTACAGTTATTTATGGTCATGTCAGACGTCTGTCTCTTGTTGAAACTCTCGGATCTTTTCTAACCAAAAACCACCCGCCGTACCTCCCGCCTCCGGTCRACACACTCCAGTGAACAGAAACGAAAAACTGTCGAACACAAGGCGTGGGACACGAACGTCGGGTGGCAAGTTGCACAGAGTGCGCTCGCTCGCTCAACACTGGCGAGACTGAGTGGTAACTTAACAGTCCTCAGGCCCTGTGAAACGAAGTGCTGGCTGGCAAATCTATCACACTGCTTCCTTCCTTCCTTCCGTTGCACTCATATTTTCTGCTTGTTCCACATATTACCCCCACATCACCCAACCCACCTAAGATCCTCCTGATGGCTTTAGTGGTACACCTTCCTTGAGACATACGCAAAAAGAAGGTCCGGTGCCATCGACTACCTCGGCACACCTCCCTCAGCTGAGAATCGGGCTAGATTCGGTATATTCCTCACAGTACACAAGCAGACAACAACAACCATCGACTGGTACAAGGATTGTGTAGGACAAGCCAGCAGGACGTTCAACCAACGTTACCTAGCTAGGTAACCAGGACACCCACCCATCAGGAAACATCGTGAAGGCAAGCTCACTACTACTTACTCTCAATCAGAATATTCCAAGACCAGACAGACATCGCCGAGCAAAGGTATCACCAGCAAATCACTTCCACATCACCAGAAAGCAGTGACCAACACAACAACCAAACACTTCCGACAATCACCGTGTACCACCAGTCAAAACCGAAACCATCTTCAACAGAAACGAAAATTGAGTATCTGTCTATGTACTTTTGGATCCATTCATTTCCTGTATGTAAAGCCATCCTTGACGCCAGCCATGAGAAGCAAATGCAAAGAGCTAAAAAGCTAAAGCAACCGCCAGTATCCACGAAACAGCTAGTTAGGAAATCGTCATCTATCAACCGTCACCACAGTTCTCGACCATCATCTTTCTTTTCACCTCTCCATCATCCTCCTTCCTCCATCTCTCAGCCTCCATGAGTTTATAGGGTCATGGAGAACGATCGCGCCTTCTTACTGCTTGCGAAAGGAGTGTCGCCGGGAGCCGGGTGAGAGATGACCGGAGGCAGGTAATCACCGCGCTACCTTAGTAGGCAGAGCCACCAAGATCCGTAACAGCGCCGTGCGAAGCATCGCCGACAAGTCTGGCATACTTTGCCAGAGCACCACGGGTAGGCTTCATGACAGGAGGCTTCCACTCCTTCTTGCGCTCATCCAGAACCTTCTGGATCTCCTGCTCACCCTCGACGCCTTCGACGGTCTTGATGATGTCGATACGGTTTCTAACCGCATCGATAGTGATCACGTCACCGTCCTTAACCAGGGCAATGGGGCCACCAGTCGCGGCCTCCGGGACGACGTGTCCGACGATGAAGCCATGGGAGGCGCCAGAGTAGCGACCATCCGTGACGAGCGCAACATTGTTGAGGCCGGCGCCCATAATCGCTGCCGAAGCCTTCAGCTGCTCAGGCATACCAGGGCCGCCCTTGGGGCCCTCGTAACGGACAATCAGGACCTGGTTGCCTTGCTCGACAGTGATCTCGGAGTTCTTCAGAGCCTTGTCCAGCTCGAATTCCTTGTTGAAGCATCTGGCCTTACCAGTGAAAGCGAGACCCTCCTTGCCGGTAATCTTCGCCACGGCACCACCAGGAGAGAAGTTGCCGTACAGGACGCGAATGTGGCCCTGGGGCTTAATGGGATCGCTCAAGGGACGAATGATCTTCTGATCAGGATCGAGGGAGGGCCAGTCGGCGACGTTCTCAGCCAAAGTCTTGCCCGTGATGGTCGGGATCGAGCCGTTGATGTAGCCGGCAGCAATAAGCATCTTCAAGACAGCAGGGGTGCCGCCGACCTTATAAAGGTCCTCCATATAGTAGCGACCAGACGGGGCCATATCGGCGAGGAAGGGCGTCTTGGCCGAGACGCGGTTGATGTCGTCCAAGGTAAGGTCGACATCGGCAGAATTGGCCATAGCCAAGTAGTGAAGAACACCGTTGGTAGATCCACCGAGGATCATGGTCAGGACCAAGGCGTTCTCGAATGATTCCTTAGTGAGCAGGTCGCGGGGACGAATGTCCTTCTCCATGCAGATCTTAATATACTCTGCAGCCTTCTCGCACTCGCGGAACTTCTCAGGCGAGGCGGCGGGGAAGGAGGAGGAGCCGGGGGCAGTGAGACCCATGGCTTCGATCGCAGTAGCCATGGTGTTGGCGGTGTACATGCCGCCGCAAGCGCCGGCGCCGGGGCAAGCATGTTGCTCGATGTCGTCCATGACATCGGAAGGAGTGGCCTTGCTGTTGGGGCAAGCAGGCTTGAGGCGACCATAAGTATAGGCGCCGGAAGCCTCATAGCAGGTCACAATGTTGATGGGGCGGTCGAGGAGCTCCGAGTGACCACCGCGCATAGTACCGCCGTAGATCATGACAAAGGGGCGGTTGTGACGAGCCGCGGCCATGATAACGCCGGGCATATTCTTGTCGCAGCCCGGGATGCTGATGTTGGCATCATGGTGCTGCGCGCAGGTAACAGTCTCGATACTGTCGGCAATGATCTCGCGAGATTGGAGAGAGTATCTCATACCTAGTGACTGTTAGCATCGATTTCATGGCACTCATCAGGGCCAGGAACAACCTACCCTCTCCACCCATGGTAATACCATCGGAAACACCGATGGTGTTGAACTGCCAAGCGAGCATCTTCTCGCGTTCGACAGCCTTCTTGACCTTCTGGCCAAGATCAAGCAGATGGGTGCTATCATCATGTTAGTCCTCAGCCTTCAGTCCAGTCCGATATCAAGACGTTACTCACTTGCAAGGGTTACCCTCCCACCAAACAGTCGCAATGCCGACATGGGGGGCCTTCTTCATCATGTCCTTGTTAGGGACGCCGGCACCGTACAACATGGCCTACATTTTGAATATCGGTGTTAGTTATCCCGAGCTTTGCTTTGACACACCCATCGTATCCATGATCGTCATGTCAGGGGGTCCCGTCAATCACCCATGCTCGCCATGCAAAGCTACCCCACACAATGCCCACAGCGAAGCTACCCCTCATGAACCACCTCCGCATCCCGTATAAGGAATAGGGATGACGAGGGATGAGCTCGGGATGCTTTGCCGAGCCCCAACCCGAGGTGTTGGGTGTGTGATTCGCTTAAGCACGGCAGTGGGTGAGAGCGGAATGTCATGACGTGAGGGTAACAATCAAGTGAGAAAGACAGGAAGCAGCTTACCTGAGCACCAGGAAACTCGTGCTCACGCGTGAGGAAGTGAGACCAGCGGTTAAGCTGGTCAGGGTTGCCGGGAGGCAAGGTACGCCACTGAACGTACTCGCCCTCCTTGGGCATGTTGCGCTCAGTGGAGGTGGGCTGACCGGCGGGCAGGCCGTCGGGGGCGGCGGACTTCTCTTGGTTGGAAGCCATGTTGATATTGAGCCGGAGTTGGCGGATATCTGAGGGCGGTGTGTCAAGTTGACGGTTGTCGTCGACGAAGGGTAAGCTTGTCCCTCTGCTGAAAAGAGGAAGCACAAGCTGGTGCAAAGTCGAAAATATCGAGGCAGACAAAGAACTAGATCTGCTCAGTGGTGTTGCTTTGTTTCGAGAAAAAGTTTCGGGGGGCAAGTGGCATGGAGGAGGTCCTTTTATATAAAACTCCCTGGTCCAAAAATCCAGCTGGCCAGGCGGGTACGTATCCAAGATCCGTGTGAATGGCACTTCCAGTGAATGGTACTTCGATGTGAATGGTACTCCAAGTGGGTGGTGAATGGCAATGGGAATGGAATTCCAGCCGTGGAAATCAGGATGATCTGCTGGTCCAGCGTTTCATCGAAACCTTTTTTTACAAACCGAAGAGGGGCTGAAAGTGAATGGACTTCACATGACGCCAGCCGGCCGGGCTTTGAAGGTTTATGTACGAGGAGCAAAACTAGGCATCGGGTCGAGATTATAGAGGACGGGACGAGGGACTCGGGAACAAAGCGTTGCTCTGTTGTTATGACACATAACACACGCACACAGACAGTAAACACTTCACTTTGCGGCACATGTCACCGAGCACTAGCAAGGAGTGACATGGCGGGGAGTGAATTGCTCATCGCTTGATGGTCCGAACTCCCAAACAGCACGCCGGCTGAACAGCTTGCATGCTGGGTGTTCGGTTTCCATTTGGTTACTTTTCAGTTGGGTTCATGTGGTTGTAGGTACCACGCAACGGTAAAACCACGGGTGCTGGGGACCAAGCTCTAGGCGAGGTGGAAACTTGGGATCGTTCTGTCAGGCCAATTTCCACAATTATAATTGGTCAAAACGGCTTCTGTGGAGGAATCTCCAGTCTCCACCGTTAGGCGTGCGTGCTAGCGGTTCCATCTTCAACAACCATGCAGTCCGGAATAGGGCAGGATTCGAGAACCACGGGGACACCATGACAGCAGAGCTGAAGGCCGGTTACGGTCCGATAGAGGGACCTAAACCGCCCACTCCTGACCCCCAAAAAGAGGGATCGAATTGTGGACCGTCATACACATTTTTAGAAGAAAACCGATAGAAGCCTTCTGGACGAGACACGGGAACAGCAATCGACCAGATGGACGGAGTATATCCAGCGGAGTACCACCGTGTGGCCGTGGTTCGTTGTCCAAGGCGGCCGGATTGGACCGAAACTTGGCGTTGCCTCGGCCCCGGACTGGGTCGGATAGCCAACCTGATTCCAAGGGATGGCCAGCCGGGGATATCAATGTCGATCCGGTTCGTCGTGCTTCGTCTTTGGAGGGTTGTCGTCCAAATGTCGAGATAATCTCCCGGTCTTTTGCCGACAAAGAAAGCAGTTGTTTGGGGCCACATGGCAGCGCATGCTAGCATGGCAGGAGGGAGATCTGGAGCTGCATCAGCAATGTCGCAATGATGGAAAGTTCGTACACTGCCTGTGCTGGATGCCGATGCAACTGTGGTGTATGCCGCTTATGCGGGTGTACCCGTCCGGCGTCCGAACGTTGGGTTACGCTGCGTGCAGTGTGCAGTGTGCACTACACTTGTTGGCTGCTGCCCTCCCGTCCACACCATCCACCGTCTCCCGTCCTTTGTGTGGTGACATGTGTGAGACGCCATGTCGTTGACTCGAACCGTCCAGCCCGTCAAGTGAGACCCGGAGACATATCCGTGTGGAACTGGTGGAATCTATGCGCTGGATACTGTGGTGCTGTACCCTGGCCTAAGTTTTTGTGTTTAACATGAGGTCCTCAAATTGCAGGTGATATCTTCGATTAGGGGGAAATCGAGGCATCGTCGCACAGAACGTTGTCCCGCGACCCGGAAAAGGGTACTGTGTTACCCAACTCTCAATTTGGGAACAGCTGAAATGGACCGAAAGCTTGTGGTCCTGCATAATTGCAACATTGCAACGTCGCAAGGATCTTCTGCTTCTTTGGCAATGGAAACGTGAAGCCTGGCTGTTGGGCGCCGTCCTCGAAATGCCGAGACGGCCATGCATTGCGAGGTTGCCGGGCGGAATGGTGACGCCAACGAGCCGCACTTATGTTTCGACATCATAAAGGGAACGATAAACGGGCCGGAAACATTGCTCAATTACGGGTGGAAAGTATGGGCTGTGATGTAGAAGATCGAGAAGACCTGACGAGGCACTCTGGACCCAGAACTTCCTCAGCGTTCGTTGGTTGTACCCCGCGCTCGTCGCCAACCAGACAGAGCTTAGACGACGGAGTGTCGCTCAGAAGAAAGAAAAAAACTGAAAAGTCTATCGCTGGCAAGATTGATCTTGCATTCCGTTCTTTCCTCCCACTACAGAAATCAAGGCGGTAATAATAGCAATACTTCATTTGGGTAGGGGAAACAGCGATTCAGGTCCACATGGATGGTCAAGTGGGAAGGTGATACTGGTTGATATCGTCGTTGGACTTGGCGGACGAAATGTTTGCGACGGGAGTTGAAAGAGGAAGAGGGGACGCCGAGATCGGAGCACCAAAGTGGAGCGCTTCAACCTGTGACGAGTCCTAAACGCTTAGGCGGTCGCTAACAATTTCTTGAGTATGACATGTTCTCAATCTCGATGCTACAGTAGTTACGATGAACTCGACAATGACCTCTCTTTACCATGATCTCCCTTCATCCGAGTCCTAGACATCGGCTATCGACGGCATCTTACGTCTGATAACGCACCGCATCCGGCCCGTCTCCTCCAGGTCTGCATCGCAGTGCATCGCAGCGCAGCACAGGGCATGATGCAGGTTATCTCGGCCAACTGCAGTTTGACATTTAGCGAAGGATGTCTTCGGATGGCCTACCCGTGATGAGCCGTGGTCATGGAGATCAAGATTTGGAATGGTGGAAATGAAACGGGTGTTGGTAATGAAAATGTCTTCGCTTTTGCCTTCGCTTTTGCTACACAGTATGCACAACCAACCGCCTTCCCGCCTTCCCAGCTTTGCCAACATACGCCAACCCATATCCCCTCCCTACCCTGATACATGCCCATCGTAAACTGTGCCCTCAGCGTGAAAAGCTGGATTGAGCAGTCATATGAGTTTCCTTTCGTACAAGTGCCATAACATCTTCGAATGTCATCCTTCATAACCCGTTCCATCCCGTCCCGTATATGCTATAGCCCAAACTCCCTTACATCGTATCCCGTTCGTACAAAACCAACCTCCCGTCTGCATCGGCAACATGATGTTAACCAAATTCCGCCAAGAGTTCAAGGAAAACGACAGCAGAGAAAAGAACAAAGGCCCATCATACATCCTAATCATAACCACTGAAACAAGAAAAGAGAACATCATTTGTACAAGACCAGAAAAGAAAAGTTGGATATATCTTGTCCGGGGCGGAAGCCCAAGAAAGATTATCTACATGAACTATCATGCACCAACCATGCCAAGAGAACACCTCTCTGCTTCCAACCTCCTCACCATCTCCCGCTCCCTCGGACTCCTGGGGTTAGCATCAATGCCTAGAATGGCACTTATCCTAGTCTTGTCAGGCTTGATTTGAGGGAGCGCATAGACTTGGTCATCAGGACTTCCAACAGGGGTGACAGGTGTCTGCGTGCTTCCGCCGCGCCATGCTTGCTCCAATACCGTCGGGCTAACTCCGTTGCCATAGTCAGCAGCCACCGAGGCCCAAAAGGATGCCCGGTGTGCGTTGTAGACTGCAGATAGTCGGCTCATATCGACCGGCTGGCTGCAAGAAAATGGCACCGGGGTGGCTACCGAAGTAGGCCGCGGTGGCAAGGCAGAGCAATCCAGACGAAGCGATCCATGAGAACTGCTAGGTGTGGAACGGTACCCAGAGGTAACACTATGAGCATGTAGGGATGACGTATAAGTGTGTGATGGCGCGGGAGATGTAGACCTGCTGGCAGAACCAGAGAGCGCGGGCAAGCCCAGGCTCATGGCGGCTGGCTTGGGTAGAATAACTGGCAGCCGAGGAGATGTGTTGGACGAGCTGGTTGCGGACATGATGCTGGGAAGCTGAATGGCATTCGGGCTGGTGGAGCTGTAGGAATATGTTGAACCTGCAGGCGATACCGAGCGGCTGGGGGCAGCATCAAGCTCGCGAACCGGTGATGGAACCGCACCACGCATGGGAGGCGACTGGTTGGAACCGTGAGAGGACAGTGAAGTTGTGCGCTTCCGGCGGTTGCTACCATGGCTGAGCTGATGGAAGTGCAAGCGGCAGGCAAGCTCGGTCTTCTTCAGGTGGGCAGCAATGTGCTTGTAGGGCATCTTTTGCATGCGAGTCTCGATAAGGTAAGCTTCCTGTGAGATGTTAGATATTGATCAAGTTTGACCACAAGATGGTAAAACATACCTCCTCCTCGCTCCATGCCCGTCCACCACCAGTAGAGGTTGCCTTCTTGGTCTTGGTAATACCGTAGTCACGGCGATCCATGGTATCCGAAGTGGGGGCAAATGTGACGGGTGCCGTCATCACAGCCACGGTGGGAGACATGCCGACTTGAGGTCGTGTCTCGGTTGTGTCTTGATTAATGTAGTACGATAGTCGCGCCTGGCGTTGTGTCCCAAGAAAGGAAGTTATGTCGATAAGTCTGCTGTTGAAGATGGGCAGAACTCGCTGCTCTAAGAATCGAAAGTCGTTCTCTTCCAATATGGCACTGATCAAGCGAGATCGGTCCTAAGTACAACAAAGTTGGATAGTATAGTAACTTTCTGTGGAAACGTCGGGTGTGAATGACTGTATAATGAACCAGCTTATACGGTCCAAGGAGTGAATGCCCTTTTCAATAAATGACAGACAAAGTAAACGGCTGATATTGTTGATCGACAATAAGGAGTGACTCTATTTAGCCTTGAGAGAAGAAGCGAAAGGAGAAGAAAGGGGGACACACACACGCGGCAGCGTAGTGATAACAAGTACAAGTGGTCCGGGGAGGGGCCTTGGAACAGAAGTATAAACAAGAAAAAAGAAACGGCCTAGGAAGCCCAGGGAGGGGGAGGGGAAGGATAATAATGCCCACTATTTTGTTGCATGATTCTCGGACACAAGAACATCCAGTAGGGCAGACCAGTAGGKGCAAGCCACAGACCCTTAGCCTTGTTACAGATGTTTGGGGGATACCCTCGATGAGGCTAAAGGGGACAGGCAACGAAGTCTAGACAAGACTGGGATAGAGGTACAACCACGTCTGTGAATGGAGTGTGACGTATCATGATGAGCGCGGCAGTGCAAACATGGAATGAACTTTTATCTGTCAAAGGGACGGAATCAGAGGTTGAACAATTCCCGAGATGATAAACCCAGCAGAACGTAGATGTGAAAGAGAGACGATGAAGTCAGTACATAGGCATTCTCCAGCCCAGATGAACCCTTGCGAATCAAAGTCGGAAACGGACGTGCGCAAACCTAATCTGGCAGACGACCATGTCAAACCCTTGCTGATGAGCGAAGCCTCAATGCATGGTACTTGATCAGAGGGTCTGGGCCATCATGTCATGCGCAATGGCTGCGGAGTTGGTCGGAACGAAATCTCGTCACGATCATCACCGACACCGCGAGCTCCGTGGATTCGGACGGCACTCACACTAGTGGGCCGTCCTCGCCTCCCGACATCACCGGTGATTTGATCTGTTGGTTTTTGGTATTAGTCTCATGAAGCGCTGACTCGGAGACACAGAGATCGATGTGATTGCTTGGGGCCAGAATGCCGGAGTGCGGCACACCCATCTCACCAGTCCAGATGGTCGGTTGCCACTTATTTGTTGGCCGGCTTCTCTGACCAGTCAAACCCGACAGACTGGTCAATGTTTTCATCAACCGTTGTACTAGTGTTCAGTCTTGTGATGGCGTTTCTGTTCAAAAAAAGGTTGACGTGACGAGTTGAAACCGATGAGCAAGGGTTTCGCCCGGCAAGAACACGGAATGGAACGTTGGAGAAACAATTCTGTTTGGGAAGACCATGAGACAGCTGGGTTCCTTCGATACCCTGCTGTGGTCTGGAAGTGTCCGAGGAAAAGAAAGTGTCGAGTGTGTGACGTTCGAGCGGGATTCCCCTCTCCCCTCATTGTCGTCTTTTTGGTGTGGGTGGCTGTCGTTCCTGCCCTGTGTGTCACCAAACGATCCTGGTGCCTGTCATTCTGTGGTGATTGGCTCCTTCCCCTGAAAGTTTCGTGTTGAGGCTCTTGCCAGAGAAACCAAAAGGATCCTGGCGTCTGTGTTGGCGTCTCCTGCCTTCGAAGTTTCTTCCCATGCATTAGACCAACCAGGAAAGCTTTGACAATTGAAGCCAATGTTTCGCGTATTGAAACGTCGCTCTGTTTCCATCTGCCGGATCGATGAGACTCGAATTTTTGTTTGTCGGTCTTGTTGATGAATCCGCTTGCTAGACTATGACCTTCAAACTCGATATTAAGCTATCCAGTTACCTCTTTTCGGTATGCCCTCATCGATCACTCCTGTCTCCCTCCCTCCTCGATGTTACTGACCTGACAGGTCGAAGCCTTCACGTGTACGACTCGGGCGAAGGAGTCACCACGGAATCGTCGTCTTCCGGATCTGCCCCGCCTCCGGATTCTGTCCATGTTCTCATTGTCGAAACATGATCTTAATGCGAAGCTGTTATGAGCCCATGGACATGGCAACTTCCAGGCAATGTCCCTGCTGTTTGGATGTTCATCGTCGAGTGTTCTTGCCACATCGTCAAAGGCTCCAATGGCTTCCGGTCAGAGTTGACGGGGATGGAGGCCCTTAAAACTCGCCAAAAGCCTTGGCCATCTCAGGCACGTMTCACGCTATGCCCGATTGGGSCTCTGCCCCACCACMCGATCTGTGGAGAACCCTGCAAGATGCCCCTCCTCACGGTCCACTTGAGACTTCGCTCTTCCCCTTCGACATCAACAATCAACCGGACAGCCCATCCGCCGTGAAACTGCCCCCCCTGACGAGAAACGGATGCTACTGAAACGATTTCCAAATAAATACATTTGTGAAAAACATTCGTCGATCGATCTACCAACCCTCGCTTATCTGATACTGCTTCGGGACTCCAATCACGTCTCGTCWCTGCCCTGCGGCTCCAGGGCAGTCTGTGATGGCATCACATGACCAATCCTAAATGAATCCACGACGCGAATTCCACCCGGCTCGTTAGAAGCCATCAAGTATACTTCCATAGCCTCTTTACCAGTAACGATCAATCCTCCCCGCTTCATGGACCCGACGCTCCCAAAATAGCACCGGTTGCCGCCGTGCGATGGCCGCTTTGGAGGCCAAACATGCACCTCATCACAAAAACTCAACCTCAGCTGCCTAAGCGCTTCCACTTTTTACAACCAAACAACAGGCCTCAAGTCCTCTCACAGCATCAAAATGCAAAAAGACCAAAACTTCAAAGAGCCCGTTTCGAGTAAACAGGCGTCCCAAGTGTAAACACTCAACAACAGCATGCAACTGCGGTTTCGACGGTGGATCTGTTTCGCATCAACGGTTTGGACTTCTGCTGCCAGAAGTGTTTTGACTCGTTACGTCCCTCGCGCCGGCTTGTTGTTTTGACTTCTGACAGAAGCTGTCTGTCTGCACTGCAGTGCTGCAGGACACATCACTCAGTCTGCTCCCTCCCTTCAGCGCCTACTGATGTTTTCCGGTTCAACGGCCAGTCGTCTCGATCTAATCAGATCCAGCATTACATAAACTGAATGGCTTCGTTGCTGTTCATTCGATATCATAACATGCATGCGGCTCTCAACCGGCGGTTAAGATATGTCGTCGGTCAGCCAATGGCGCCAAACACCGTGATATCCCGCGCATCCGACTGGTCGGGGGGCCTGTAAACATCAACCTCCTTGCGCGCTTAGATCTTGCTCTCATATGGGGCCGTCACCCTCCTTCTTGAAAACCAAAAGACCGGTGAAAGTCCGTAAGCTTGTTGGAACTGTAGATACCTACCGAAACCGTCACGTCCAGCCCTTTACCGGAAGAACTTCCTCCTTCATCATTGGCACACATCCATCAATGTCCACCCCGTTTCTTCTCACCCCATCTTCATCGAGTCCCCCTTCGCTTGTCTCCTTTCAAGTAAAAGTAGCATATACATCTCTTATTTTCATAATTACCAGTTCTGCCCTAAGTATCGAATCCCCCATTCTCATCATCATATCAGCAGACTCCCTCATAGTCATCGTCGATCCCGTGCAAAACCAAGTCGCAATTTGATGACCCGACGAATCTTCTGACAGGAATGTTCACTCCCTCTTTCCCCTATATATCCTCACCAGCTTCAACCCCTCAAGTCCTAACGCCCAGCGATCCTATCTTCCCTACCCAGTCTACATACCTCCTTTTTCCCTGTTTAAAATCTTCCATAAAGAGAAAAGCTGTCCAGTGATGCAAGCCCCAAATTCTATACAAAGTCTCAATCTCAGTCAATAGACAAGTCAGGCACAGTCCGGTTCATGATCAATGGGTCAATGTGTCAATGCTGCGTCTGTGAACAAGGAATTGAGGCCTGGCCTAAACCGGGCGGGAGGGGTGGGGGTTCTGAGACTGCCTGGTCAACTTTATGTGGTAATTCGAACTCAACTTCAATCAGTAGGAGCCTTTAAAACTTCGATCTGTGTGTGCCATTCAGAAAAGTGTACTTCACTCAAATATTATCGGTTTTGTGATACTGTATGGTAGACATGGCCTGGCGAGCGAATCCTTTACTAAGATCTTTCTCCCGCTAACACGTCAATCAAGTTTATTTTATTATTATCTTTGCATCTGCCTTTCCATCGTCTCAGATCCCGTCCGTCTGAGTCGGCCGATCATACGCGTAAGCAGCTGCGCACATGTAAAATACTCTCTTTCTTGAATGAGCCTAAGGTAAACGTGTGTGGATCCGGGCTGGGTAAGGTTGAGTCCGAGTGTGATGTAAAGGTCACCACCGTGCTATTAGATGGCATGGTCAGGCAATAAGAGGTCTTACGGGCGGGAGGCTGAGGGGGCATTGGAATCGCGACTCTGCGTACGGCCGCTATGGTGAATGCTGTTGGGGTCCAGACATAGTCTGGAGTGCTTAAAGGTGTTGCACGAGCGAAGCACTGTAACACATGAGGACGATACCAGGATTTTGATAACAAACAGCATACTTCATTCGGGCATGCTTGCTACAGTTAATTCTATGATACAAACATTTAACACTGTTGGATTTTCGATTTAGATGCGCCCATAGAGTCTCCCGAAGTAGCACGAACCGTGCGAAAGCGACACAACAAATGGGAAAGGAAAATGATGAAGAAAAATGATGAACAGCAACAACCCGCCGCTATCCCCTCCGTTCACTTGAGGATCCTCAGTGCCTCCTCCAAATCCGCAATCTTCTTGGTCAGCTCCTTGCGCTTGTCTCTGGTGCTGCGTGACTCCCCGGCGATAGCATTCAACGAATCTTCATCCAGCCCTAGCACCCACTGTTCCGAGAAGAGTGTCAAGGGGCTGTTCGGACCTGAGAGGAGGTGGTGATCGACGGCATAAAGCCAGACATTGTCGACAAACCGCTTGCGGGAGACCTTGTAGTAGCTCTTGAGGATGTCATGGATGTCCTCTTGGGCATGCTCCTGGTTGCTCTTGTTGGTGATGGCCGTCTTGACGTGGTCGAACTTGACTACGTAGGCGGCAGGTGAGTGGCAGCGGCTATCGTAGATGCGCTTTCCCTTCAGGGCCTCCGAGACCCGATCACCGCGAGCTTTTTGGAGGTTGCTGCTGAAGTAGTGGTTGACGGTGTAGGGCTTCTTCTCGCGTTCCACCTGGACCAGAAAGTTGGCATAGCCCATGCCGTTCGCGTACCTGGCCAGTAGGTCATCCATGATGATGGATTTGATCGCCTCATAAAGCTTTCCATCCGCGCAAATCGTCTTGAGAATAGAGAGAATGAACTGGTGGATAATCATAATTATGACACTGATATAGTGCTCCGTCATGGGACTCCATTTGGTTGTCTGGTCCCGGAAAGCGCTAGCAAGGACGATAGGGCTGAAGGTGCCGAGTTCGATACCGCGAGACTCAAGATACATGTTCCGGATCCAGTTGCTATTGTCTTGTTTAACGGCGAATTCAGGTTCCTCCACCATATTAATGATGCTCTCCAACTCAGGAAATACTTGGCGAACTTGGCGAAACATCTCGCGGTTGGCTGCGTCGCTCTGCGCGGCATCGTACTCGGCATCGTAGTCTGGATCATCGTCTTCTTCACTGTCATCCGCTTTGTTCGCTGATTCATCGTCCGAATCCTCTGTTTCCACCTTCACAAAAGAGTATGTATGGCCCTTTTGTCGCATTCGGTTGTTGAACGTGTCTATGATGCCTACTACTTGAGTAATAAGCCTCACGCTATGTTCGTCAAACACCGAATGGGTGGAATAGTTGGCTTCGAGCGCTGCACGGACGATTCTCTGGAACTTGGCTGCAATCTGAGCAAGGTATTGCTGCTGTTCACGCTCCGTCTGCCGAGGAGGCCCAAGAGCATCTTGTTGATCCCGGGCCTCCGCGAGCTTCTTGCGCGCTTCGGAGCGAAGTTCAGGATACGCCTTGTCCGTGATCTCACCCAGCAGATCCTGAAGCCTCTCACGAAGTGCTGCAACTCCAACACGCTCCTGTGGGAGGTTGCACCAAGGGCTCTGTTGAAAGAGGTCCTTTTCCTTCCGCCGAAGACCCGAATCATCGTCAGAGTCGTCATCATCGTCGCCACCGCGGTTTTTGACAAGGTAGTATCCGAGGTTGAGTGCCTTCTTTCTTCCGGCGACGAGGTTGCAAACCGCTTCTTTGGCGCTACGTTCAATGACCAGATCGGGCTTGGTGAGGACACCGAGAGTGCGCTCTCCGTCCGGATCGTATTGTTCGGCCAGAGCCAGAATCTCCTGGGTCATCACATCCACATTAGCTGGCAAGACAGCGAGAATGATGGTACGTTTGTCCTTGATGAAGCCGGTGACCATGTCTCGAACCAGGTGGCGATCGCTTTCTGTCGTTTGTCCTTTGGACGTCAGGCGGAAGATGCCGGGAACGTCGATGACGGTGAGATAGTCCTCCGTAGGGCCGCATTTCTCGATCTTCAAGATGTCCCTAGAAAAGGTCTTCTCTCCTTCAGGGTTCTTGTCCGTCTTGATCTTCATGTAGACGTTGACCTGTGTAACGGTTAGCAGAAGTCAGTAGAACAAAGAGTGGGACACCTACCTCATCAAGAATCTTGACAAACTGATCGCGAAGCTCGTTGGTCGAGGCAAGCTCCTTGCGGTAAGACCTAAGACTGGCCTTTTCCGCCTCGGTGCTCTGAGGGGCAGGGATGATCGTGATGATTATCTGCACCTCAGGATCGCGGCGGTGGGTGATCTGGGTTGCGTAACGCGTGCAGAGTTCCTGGCCGCGAGGGAACGGAATCCCAGTGACGCTTTCGAGCAAGGAAGACTTGCCAGAGCTTTGGTCACCGACCGCGACCAGTGTAGGCAACGGCAAGATGACATCGATGTTCTTCTCGCGCAACTGATCAATCTTGCGAAGGCGGTCAGGGCTGGTCAGGATGCCCGAGGCAGGGGGCTTGATCTCAGAACCCATCGTAGAAGGAGTTGCTGTTGTGGTCTTGGGTAAGGAGCATAGAAGTTTCATCAAGACTTGGAGGTCAGATGTGGGAGTCAAAGATGGTTACAAGGAGGATGTATCAGGTGAGAGGTGAAGTGCGTGATAGTGATAGTGCTGCGAGTCTAAAAGAGAAAAAGATATGAGAGATGCCGCTGAGAACGAAAGTATCATTGATTCCGAGGAACATGTTGCGATCTTTATGAAAATGATATGTGAAGTAGAGGGTGCTTTGGGCGGGGGTACACAGTAGGCCTCCCGCGCATTGTGTTCGGCAGAGTCATGTCAGAGGCCTGTCGAACAAACAACTTCTCCAATGATGTTGCCCACGTTGCGTCCGTATGCTGAATTCCGTGGGCTACGTGCATGTTGTTGCCGTCGATGATTCGTCTGATAACAAACGGCCGGCCAATGGGTGAGGCTGAGAGGACGAAACTGAGGCTGATACGTTAGGCGCCGGCAGATCACTAGGCGTTCTTCAACGACGGGTTAGCAAGTGAATAACAGCCTGCCCTGATAATCATGCAGATCAAAAGCAATGTTGGGAGTGAGATTGACGCTGTCAGTCTTATTGTCATTACATTTTGGGTGGAACTTGCCGACGCCTGTTGTCCGTCTTCCTCTTTCATGGCAAAAGTTGAAGTCCCGGTCTTTGAGATCNGATAATCATGCAGATCAAAAGCAATGTTGGGAGTGAGATTGACGCTGTCAGTCTTATTGTCATTACATTTTGGGTGGAACTTGCCGACGCCTGTTGTCCGTCTTCCTCTTTCATGGCAAAAGTTGAAGTCCCGGTCTTTGAGATCAGGTGCAATGGAGATACTGCTTTGTCGCGATCATGAAGCTCGTTTTGTTCAGTTCGTTGTTGGAGGCGAGGAACAATGTCAGCATTGTCCCATATGCCGGTAGCGGAAGAGAACCTTGACGGACAAAAGCTGTTATGAGCCTCATTATCACACATGCTATCGGTGACATTGCGCTCCACCGGACATTTGAATAACCGGAGGTCGGGAGATTACATGGCGATAGTAGCGGTACTAAGGCAAATTTGCGCAGTAGGTAGTGAAGCAAATGTCTCAAAACAAATTCCAAGTGATCGTGAGATTTCATTGTGCCGTCTCAATCGACCACAGCACTTCTTGTCCTCGAGTATCTCACTTAGAATAGTACGAACCCATAAGGTCAACTTCCAGTGCTTTCCACAAGGGTGCTTACCGATTTAGTCCTTCGATGAAGGTGGCTCAGGAGCCAATGTCCATTTCGAGCAGAATGCCTTCCCCTCACTCAAGCACTGGACCCAAAAACAGGCCCCATCTCCGGGATGACCTGTGTGTTGCATTTGCATTGTCGTCGAGGATTCGCCCAACAACAAACGGGCTGCCGGCCGGTTGACGGGTGTGGCTGAGAGGTGATAGCCTTGGCGCCGGCTGCTTCAACACTGAGCATGCAGGTCACCTCCAAAGCGACCTGCATGTTGATCTCCTTCCTTGCCTGGCAGCAACCGCACAATTGGATGATGTTCGTAGTATCGACTGATGTATGCCTTGCACTCGAAGTGTTCAATTTCTCTAAGCGCTGCTATGCTCAACTGCCTCCTGGGCGGACTTGAGGAGCTTGGCCGCTCGATCGGCCGCGATGTCGCACATTGCCTGTTGGGAGGTAAAAGTTAGCCTTACCATCCAACAGCGCGAGACCATACTTGTCGTCCTTAATTTCCATCACACATGCACACCTGATGTTCCAGCTGGAGCTCCACTCGGTAACATATAGGCTAACACCGAGGACAACAGCGGAAAAAAAGATAATGAAAAAAAGACATCTCACCTTAATCCCCTCCCTCTCCTCCGCCCTCAAATCCCCCCTCTCAATCCTCCTCCTCATATCCGCCATAATCTCCGTCCTCGGCCGTCCATTAACCCAAACCACATACCTCAGCCCCGGAAACTCCTCTTCATACTGCTTATTCAACTTCCTCAATTCCTCCTTCACCTCCTCTGAGTCCCCCGCAGCATTCAAGTGCGCCTGCTCCTTCTTACTCTGCGCCGACAACGTCTCCTTCTTCGGCTCGCCCAGCCTGGGGTGACTGCCTAGTATCGCGTGTAGCGGGCACTTGATGTTTTCCTTTTCAGTTTCGGGGACTGAAGGGTCGGCGGCGGACAGGGCGACGGCGTTGGCGATGGCTAGGAGCTCGTCACGGATGGTGGAGATTAGGTCGGGGTAGGAAGAGAAGGAGATGGTTCGGAGGGCGGGAAGGGCGAGGGCGTGGAGTTCGGGAGAGGGCTCGAAGAGGAGGTCGAGAGTCGAGATTAGGGCGGCGTCGGGGAGGGTGGGGAGGGAGGTGATGGCCGGGAGGAAGGGGGTTGCTTCGGGGTTGAGGTGGCTGTGGGACATGGTGGCGGTTATTTGTCGTGATATCGTTGTCTGGAGATGGTCAATTGGAGGAGTAGAACAAGAGGAAGAGTAGGAGACGAGGCTGTCAACGTTGAGATGTCCGGAAGTTGTCCCTTATCACTACAAGTTGTAGCGGACGACAAGTGCTATCAGTAACGGCAAGGTGGGGTAGATCTGCCATGACGTCCACGCAAACGTGGGGTAGCTCTCGGCAGCTCCCTGCAGTGGGGCACCGGCTCGCTGGACCGGACCTCGGGTCCCTGTATGGCGATTTCAGGGGACCTCCGTAAATCCCGGCGGGTCGCCCGGATCGTCCCGTAAACTTGACTTGATCCTTCGTCTCCGAAGCCCGTGGTCAACGAATCCTTCACGCGTCCCTCCCGCAACATCCGTATTCGCGACACCTGAAACACCACCAAGATACGAGGCGCATTCAATCGAGCGAAGACCATCCCCCTGCTCCTGGACTTGTCTGTTATCGGCGTCCCCGCCAAGGCTCACTGTCAACACCATCACATCGGCCGGAGCCGCGCGAGCTGCCCGAGGCGAGTCGCGAGCCCAACAACAACACCACCCCCAGGGAGCAACCGCCCGAGCTCGACCGCGCGTCTCCCCCAAGTAGACATGCCGGGCGCAGAAATTGTTCGGCGGGAATCCAGACAAAGAACGATGGAAAGTTCTGCGCTGGAAGGCCTGGCGCGTCAACAACGGAAGTAAACAAATCACTGACAAATGCCATGTTTTCTTTCTTCTGTTCTGTTTTTTTTTGTTTTATGTAACCGCCCACATGCAAACCGCGCTCTGGAAAGCACAATGTTCTCCCCAAAGCCAATAGATACACCCAAGTGTAGTGTAGAGCTAGTAAATAACAAAGTGTAAAGACAAGCAGGCAAGAGTACCTCTTCTTCTGAGTTCTGACAATGCCGCCCGGTCGGTAACAACGGACCATCGCCCGCCCGTGACTCGTACCGTTATGCCGTAGTCGTACCGCGACTCCCGTCCCATCCGTAACTTCCGCGCCTCCGTTCAAGACGCGGAACTCAACACCTAGCCCCCCAAGGAATCCCATCCAAATCGTCCAGGCCAAGATACTCCTGCTGTTCAACGGGTATCTCGCCAGTCGAGCTATTACCCTCCTCGTCGAGATCATCCCCGCCGCCGCCGCCAAAGAGCACTCCAAAGTCCGCATACACTTCGTGGCCCTCTTCCTCTTCTTCACCTTCGTATCGACTTTCGTGCGCCGAAGTAGGGAAGGCGACGTCCTCGTCGTCGTCGAAGTCTTGGTCCTCTATGGGCCGAAGGTCTGGCGAGCTGAGGGGTCGGAGGCGGGGAGAGGTGGAGAGATGCCGTGATGCTGATGGTGCTGATGGTCCTGAGCTGGTTGTGGTGTTGGTGTGTATTACTGGTGGTGGGAATCCTGTCACTGGTGCCGGCGCTTGTTCCCCACTCCCTTGGCCTCGCGGAAGCCTTGGACTTGTCCCAGGCCCGTAGCTTTGTGGTTGTTGCGCTGTCCGTGCCATGGGTACACCCCCGGTGTTTCCTCCTCCTCCTTCTCCTCCTCCATTTGGTCCAGCCTGCCCTGCTGACTGTGCCTGTGCCTGTGCCTGTGCAACCTGCGCAGCCTGCGCCCACGCCAAATTCTCCCCCAACATCCTCATCCTAAACCGATTCATGACCGCCATCTTCCTCAACCACGCCGCACTTCCATTTCCCCCCATCGCCATGCCACCCCCGCCCCCATGTTGCCCGGCACCCATCCCCCAACCCGCCATAGCCATCCTCCTATTTGCTGCTGCCGCTATGCTTCGTAACCTCTTGTCTCCTTTAAGAATGGATTCCCGGTTGAGGATGTGCGTAGCTGGTAGGGAGAAGGGGCGAGATAAGCGGGATGTGACGAGGTGTAAACGCAGACGCCGTTTCTTGCAGGGGAGGGGGGCTGTGTTGTGGCCGTCTACGTCTGTGGAGGGGCGGGGGCGTTTGAGGTTGGGTTTGGGCGGTAACTCGAGATCCGGGAGGGGGGCAAGGGGGAATGTGAGTATGGGGGAGGTGGTGGGTATTAGAACTGTGAACGGCCATGGTGAAGCTGTTGGGGGTAATGCTGAGGCTGAGACTGTGAGAACTTCTGGTGATCTGGTGCTGCTGGTTCCCTGTTGCTCTTCCTGAGCCTGTTCGATGACAAGAGCAGGCCGCGCCTTGCTCTTACTCCCTTCCGCTCCTGCAAACCGTTCCGAAAATGCGTTCGAGATGAGCGCCGCCCCCTCACCCCAGCCGTACCGGCTGGACCGAACATCGTGGTAGTGCCATGGTCCGTACTGCTGCGCGAAAGACGATCGAGGCGGTTCTAGCGAGGATTCGACTTGGATCCTCATTGCATCCATCGGCGTGTGAAGAAAAGAAGTCCCCTTGTCCTCACTTCTGCTCTGGTCTCGCTGATCCGCTCAGTCACAAACAAGCTGACGACTGATCCTGGAAACTCTGTATTCCAAATGCGCCAGCAACCCGCCTGACCTTCACTTCCAACGGTGATAACAGGTTGATCGTTAATGCTCCATTTTGAAGTTGCTCTGTTTCGTTCAAGGTTTCGGTTTTGTAGGAATGGTCGGTTTTCGGGTGTTGAGGTATTCAGATGGTAGCAATGTCGGATATGGAGGAGGAAGCTTCATAACCGAAGAACCGGGCAACAATTCGGATCAAAGATAGTGAGTGAGAGCTGAAAAGGTTTGTTCTAGAACGATGAGACCCTTCCTCTGTTCGGTTTATGAACCGAGATCTGTTGAGGCAAACTCAAGGTGGAGGCTGAAAAAAAGCTTGTAAGAGATGATGGTGTGTGTGTGCCAGTTCTCGGAAGGGTCCGAAGGGGTTGCCTATGTATAAGGTTCCCTTGAGGCGAAAACGAAGCTGGCAGGCTGGAAAGATTCAAGGTACAATGACACAAGTTCCAATGTCCGTCCAATGTTTCGTCACAGTACGGTCGGTAGGGTAGGTGAGAAATGCGCAAGTGGCGTCTTCAAAAATGAAAGCGAGAAGGGGGGGGGGAGGGAAGAAGAAGAAAAGGGTTCATTCGATTCGACGACAACTAGTCTAACTTGCAAGTCGCAAGTCGCAAGTCGCAAAAAGATGGCCGAGATCGAAAGATGACTGGGTCACCCGAGGGCTCAGGTGACGGGAAAGCTCTGTACGGGTCTACGTTTATTGTATAGCTCGAAAAAGGTAAGGTCAAACTTTCCTTGGTGAGAGGGGTAGCACTCGAATGAGGCGACCAGGTAGCCGTGGTAGCGTAGGGAGGGGGAGCTGACCCAGCAGGATGGAAAGACAAGATTCCACGAAACTAAACCTGGATCAGGAACGATCATGGAGAGCTGAGTACAAGACCGGAGCATTCATCCATCGCAAAGGCTAGCTGGCTAGACTCAAAATGCTCCCTAGCTAGACCCCCCCACTTTTTCTAGCCACGCAAAACTGAAGCTATTAATATTTGTGAAGTTATTTAGTATCGCTAATCTAATTAATTATTTATTGAAGCTATTAATATTGGTATCGTCGCCTACTATACTGGTGTCGTCGCCTACTATATTGGTGTCGTCGTCTACTATACCTCTATTGTTATCTCAAACGCTACCTTAGTCCGGGTATTGTACAAAATAGTGGAGGGGTCTAGCCAGGGAGCATTTCGGGTCTAGCCAGCTAGCCTTTGCGTTCATCCATTAATAATTTATAGGGGGATTTCATTCCATTGCGACGACTCGGCATGACCAGACTCTCTCTGTAGGGCGGTGAAGCTAGCAACAATAACAGGCCAACGCCAGCAGCCCTAGCTAGCAATTGCAACGCCTGCACCACGAGGAAGAGACACGACAGGATAGCACGACATGAGCACCACGATGGAAAAAGCTGAGGGAAGAACCGGGGTGCAGGAAGCGGTGCAGTTTTCGGTGGTGGTGCAGCCAAGGGTCAGCTAACAGCTGGGGAGCTAGTTCGCAAGCTGAATGGCCGGGTTAGAAGCACCAAGGATGACGGGCTAGAGCCGAGATGGAAAAGAGTTCGGCGTCGGGAGTCTTCTTGTCAGCGGTAGGCAGAGAGTACCGAATGGCATATGATTGGTGCGTATAAAGCTGTCGGAAAGGGGACGGGCTGGACGGGAGAAGGAAAAAATTTGAGAGAGGGAATTTGGGCGACTGGCTGGTTTGGCTGTCGGTTCGCCGTCGTCAAGTCGCTGGCGTCGCAGTTGGTCAGGAGGGCAAGGGCAACGCAAATGACCTTGTGCAGTCAGCAAAAGTGTGATGCAGATGCCACGGTTTCTGGACAATGCTGGACATGGCTGGAGAGTCGCGGTCGATGTCACCCAAGAGTCTGGGGTAATGCTCTGGACCGGACCAAACCAGAGACCTCAGTTTGCTTTTTGTCTTTCGAGGACAGCTTCTCTTCGTCTCGACATTGCGTTTTCGGCTTTCTGGGGTTTCATCTCCAATGTTCTGATGATGATTTCCAGTTCCCCAAACAACTTCCGTCCTACCAGTCTGCCAAGTGCCAAGGGCCCCTCATCGTCCTCCTGAGGTTGTCTGAGGTTCAACATGTCGTCTCATACAACACATTATGCTACCAAGACGAAGCTCAGTTTACTTCCAAGTACACGTACAACATGAAGTACACAACCTTCTGTTCGCACTCCCTCGGTTTTACCTGTGTCGGAGAGACATGAGGGAGTACCGACCCAACTGAAACTTTGATCACGCGGCCCCAACATTGGCTGATTTCCCTTCCTCGGTGCCCAAATCGGTAGGACGGCCATTATTCGTCACTGTTATTGGTTCATGAGCTTCACTTTACTAAATTCCCGGTGAGAACATCAGATGGAGAGATGACTAAACCTTTTGAAGCTTAATTCCTTTCTCTTGCAGCAGCCTGGTGCCTTCGGAGCCCGGGGATTAGGGGATTACGAGCATTAGCTCCAGCGCCATTTCTCAGATGTCGCGTTCTCACCAGCTTGTACAAGCCCGGGGCCCCTGTCTCAAACACTCAGTTGCACGAAACTCTTTCGTCCAACAAACGCTGTTGGTGATAAATGGTCGTCGGTTTGTGTCGGCTATTGTTCCTGTTATAGGCAAGGAAATCGGCTTTCCATTTGTGCCTGAGCACGTCTCCTTTCCAACTCATCGTCGGTGTTCTTCACTCCTTTTCCCTCCTCACTACATTGTTCCTTATGATGGAAGCTTTGAAGAGCAAGATGACTCCTAGACATTGACGATGAGCCTAATAGGCCTGCTGGCATAAACGAAAAGCTGTTCACACACGTGGACTCGGACATACAAGCCCGAGCCGATCGCGCCCAGCCGCGGAATCAACTCCGTTCATGCCACTCGAGTGCTTGAAGCGAGCAAAAGAGCTCTCCTTCCGGCTCCACGGTTACATTCACGTTGGACCCTTACCACGATGTTGGGTTTCCCTCCACATCCCGACATCTTTCTTTTGTCAGGCTGGCATCTAGGAATTCTCATGAATCCGAATAATTCCATGTCATGTTCATATCCCCATGTCAGGTCCGCCAGAAACCACTCACTGCTCTCCCCTTGTGAACATTCCGTTGCGAGCCTCATCTTCACGCTGCTGATGAAACACCATCATACACCACCCCCATCTCCATCCCCCCATCTGTACCAGACTTCCAAGAAAGTGGCAGGTCCCCTCTCACTCCCGTTCCCCCAACTCACCCAGCTCCCAGCGCCCCTCAGCCTCGGTCTTGCCATCCACACACCCAAAGAACCTCAAAAAGCAAAACTTGCGGTTGATTTGAAACCGCGGAACATTCCAAAGGGTCCCGTCTGTGGCATCCAAGCGAAGGAGAACATGCAGCTCCTTCATGACCACGTGAAGCGCCCCCAATACCTAGACTGGAACCCCAATAGACCCAGGCAGTGAGTGAACTCGGTTTCCAGGTTGTCAGAGTCCCAGAATGGAATCCGGGGAAAGGTTCCAGCCTGAAGGGACTCCATTGTGGTCTCGGTATTACCATCAACACCCCATGAGAACAATCAGAAGTCATATTTCGTGGTACTATGCCACGGTCCATAGAATATTCCAACATCCTAAGCTCCCAAGCCCTTGCATAGCCATTACATCTCGCATGTCTCGATTCTCCTCCCCCATCCATCATGCAGGCTATCACCACCACCAGTCTCAGCATGATCCACATGAGGTTTATCCAAGACCCTGAAAACCACTCACCCAAAGTTCGAAGGGTGCCGGGACCCCCGCATGCTCAGCTGCCGAAGCTTCTAAAACGGGAAAGAAGAAACGGGATGCGTCGTCGTGGGCGAGAACCATGGGGCTGGGCTCTTGGGATGGCTTTGCGTGGGTGGGATTTCCGCCACTGGGAGATGGTGCCATGTAGTTAAAATCTGACTCGCTGCTCGAGGTGTCGAGAAAGGACGCCACAGAGTCACCTTGCCTTAGAGAGAGCCAAATAGGTATGCAGCTTTCTGTGCGGTAGTACGGTGTACTCATAGGGATGAGTATGCATATGAGATCAAGATGTAGGCCATGGGTCCACGTCTTAAGCCTCTCAAAGAAACGAGTGACGAAGCTAGAGTGAACTGCGAGTGTTCTGTAAGATCAAGCTCATGCCTTCTCGGAAGCATCTCACTTGATCGTCTCCCGCAGGAGTATACTCGAAACAATTCCATGATTTCTACGCATCTATGCTTCTAGACGGAAGTCTACCGCTTTCTCGCTATCCCCAACTCCAAAACCCAAATCGCAGAATGCAAAATACCACTCCCAATCCCCTTCCCCTTCCACAATCACCACCACCACTCACCCACTACAACTTCGGATTCCACTTCGGCTTCTGCTCCTCCTTCTCAAAGCTCCTAATCAATCCATCCTGATACTCCGTCGCCACATGCACACCCCCCGGACTCCAAACCTTACTTTCCACAATCCCCCTCCCCGCTCCGGCCCTCGGGAACCAAGCCTCCTGAATCCACCACACACCTTCCTCCTCCCCATCCGCCTTCCCTCTTGACCTCGTCTCCCAGTTCGGGTTTAGGTCCAAGTCCGTGTCTCTACTCCCATGCCTCATCACACACTCCTCCACATTCGTATGAAACACAATACTATAACTCAGACTCGCCGCTTTACCCAGCGTCCAGCCCATTCCTAGATGGTTACACGCCATCAGCAATCCGTTTCTGTCGACCACGTAGGCGTGGATTACTGCGTGACTGTCGGCGTCGTGCCCCCCTTCCCCGTTCACCGGCAGCGGCTTGAGTAATCGATAAAGTAACAACTCCCTCCTCTCATGCACCGGTTTCCCCTCATTGTAACCGCTCATATCAACCTTCCGCATCTCCACCACCGGAAACTCGCCCACCACATCATTCCCCACGAGCGAAACCACACCGTCGATATCCACCGGCGGAGCAGGCGGCCAGTCTTTTGGTTTCCTTGAGCCCAGAATCTCTCTAAACCGGATTTGGGGTGGTGGTTCCTGGATGGCGATACCCGCGCTGTGGGGTTCCGAGGCTTTGAAGGAGATCATGGCTGTGAAGCACGGGGATGACGAAAGAGGAAGGAGGGCGTCGGAGACGGGGAAGTGGTCTTTTGTAGGGGAAGAGGAGGGGACGGAGGGTTGAAAGGCTGTGAGGGAGAGGGTGCTGAAGGAGCGGGTGGAGGTTAGCGGGGTGGCGGAGTAGATGAAGGGTCGGTGGCGGTTGCCGGCTGTGGTGAAGAAGCCGTGGATTGTCTGTGTCTTATTAGCGATCATCATGGGAGAGGAAGAAGGGGGAGGGGGACGAACGTGAAGACCAAGTTTCTGAGCCTTGGGAATCTGTTTCTGGTCTTCGATTTCACTCCAAGTCCTGCAAGCTGCTAAGGCACTCTGAGCGTAGACGTGCCCGCCGTAGGCAGCGGAGTGAAAGGCTGGCATTTCCTTTTCTGGTGGGTAGTCGCATCCCGGGAGGTAGGCGGAGCGTGTGCCGATGAATCGGTATTGGGAGGTTGAATCGGGTGGAAGTTTGACGAGCTCTAGGGCCTCTTGGAAGGGGAGGAGCTTGTCATATTCGGAGTCTGACATATTGAAGCCGGAGGGGAGCTATTGCCCCATGTGAAGCTCCGGGTGGGAAACTGATGTTGTGATGGTCATGAACCAGATTCACTTTGTGAAGTGAGGACGAAGTGAAGAGAGTCAACAAGAGCTTGTTTTTAAGATATGAAGAGATTAAGTGATACTGTGATATCCAGCAAAGTTATATAAAAATATATTAATGCCACCCTAACATCACCTTGCGGAAAAGATACCCGGATGTTTGTGATATTTCAGCTGTTAAACGGCCGAGTCGGCTTCGGTAGGCTGACGATATGCGGGCGCGGCCGCGGCGGGATGGAGGGGGGAGCTTAGCTTAGCTGAAGGAGGAAGTGCCGAGGCATCTTCCTACGTGATGATACGGCATCATCCCTCCGGTTGTACTAACGAAGATCTCCGCTAGTACACTTCCGGTATGGTGCCGTTCCGACATGCTAAGGGCGCCGATCCGGGGATCCACTATCAAAGACGGGGACCGGATCGGGGCCGGGAGCTTGAAGGTGGAAAGCCGGAGTCCCGTCCACGGGGTGGAACTACCGGTGCGCACAACAGCCGGGCGAGCCCGAAAGCCGTATGCTATTTGCACAGGCACCCTTCATCTCCCATTTCCATTCCGGCTTGCAGAAACAGTAAAACATGAAACGTCAGCCTCGATCACGGACGTTTTCGACTTCGTCATATTTGGCGATGTTGCTTGGTGTTTTGAGTTTGCCTTCTCTGGCTGTAAACATGGAATGACGACATGAGCCGCTATGAGGGTTAGGGTCATGCTTGTAGCTTTTGAGAGCTATTGAGAGCTTCTTCGGGCATGTAGTTCAGCTCAACCATTCAACATTCTACTCCGTCCTTGAGTCAATTGAAACCTAAAAACACATGAGAACTCCCTTACCATGTATTCATCTTCATCTGATTGTTGTTCTACGCCATGCTTGGTGCAATTGTACCGTCTTTGATGAGATGAAAGTTCCCACGTGTGGTGTCACCTGACTAGCAGCTAGCTGTTTCTGGCAATCACCTGGGAAGCTTTCCAGAAGGTGGCCCGAGCGCGATGCCTCCAACCCAGCAACCGTTCGCCAGTTGCCAGCGGCAGAACGGACAGAAGGGCAGCGGTGCGTCGGGGCCTCTGCCCACTGCAGCTGTGGGACCAGTGTGGGCAATTGGACTCCAGCGGATTCGCTACTGCTGAGCAAAACCAGCTTCGGATTCCCGAGCGCAGACCCCGGCCCCAAGACAGACAAAACATCATCTCCCGCCTCTCCGCTCTCTCCCGGTCAATTGTCACTCCGACATCACACCACCCACCACCGCCGTCGTCACCATGTTCCTGTCCCGCACCGCCGTCGCCGTCGCCCGCCGGGCCACCGCTGCCCCCGCTCTCCGTC
>RANZ01000164.1:0-64572 GCA_009805285.1 Neurospora terricola FGSC 1889 | reverse complement strand
CCAAGCGACCAGTCGCCGGTCGGAAGCCCGCGCCCGCGCCCGCGGTGGCCTCGCTCCAGGCTAGGGATTCGGGTATGAGCTTGAATGGAGCGAATGGCAGTGGAAACGCTAGCGATGCGAGCAGGAGTAGTACGCCGACGCCGAGCATAGCGGGCAGTTTGGCGGATGCGTTGAAGGCGAGGAAGCAGGCGATGGCGAAGAGGGATGATGATGAGGATGATTGGTAGTAGCCGTCCCATCGTGTTACCTTGCTGTTATCATTACTGAAGTTGAGGTATCAGGTGGATGCGGGAATGATGAAGGGAGGGATGGAGTGGGGAGCGGGAGAAAGACCATTGTGGTTAAGAGGGGAAGCGTAGTTGGGCAGTGAAGTGCATTCAGACATATATCTTTTATCTTTTAAATATTCAGTTTAGACAGAAGCGCAGGCGGGGCATGATATTTTTGGCGAGTTTCCGCAGTTTCGATGGTCCTTGTGAAAAGGAAGAGCGGTTTGGTATCTTATAAAGTTTTAGATCTAGAGGAATCTAGTTGTCTATTACGCACCTATGGACTTACAAGTAGAGTGTGGGTATAGGTATCAGGCGTGTCCCCTATATATGAGACGCAACTGGATATTATTAAGAGAGGTGAAGAGAGAAGTGAAGAGAGAAGTGAAGAGAGAAGTGAAGAGAAAGTAATTAGAAAATGGAAGGGAGAGATAAAGAGTATCTATACAAAGAAGACGTTTTAGAAAAGTTCAAACTCGATTTCCTTTTCGCTAACCTATCTACTACACGTTACATCACTATCTACTGGTAGCAAGTGATCGCTTTTAACTACCAACTTCCCTTTCCCCTTTCCTTCGGTTCGTTGTCCTAGGTTATTCTAGTTACCACCCCTCCAAACAGCAACACCAGTACTCTTCTTCCTCAATAAACTCGGTCGTTGTCCCCCTCCTAGTAACGAGCTACCTCCACTCCCACCTCCATTTCCATTTCCGTTCCCATTTCCGTTCCCGTTTCCACCACCCTCGCTCGCATCATTCCCATCATTGCCACCAGGCCCCGAATCACCACCCTTTGCCCCCGCTCCAGAACCAGAAGAAGCAGCACTAGCAGCACTAGCAATATGTTTCTTCAACCGATTCCCCAAACTCAATCGCGCCGCACTTATCGGCTCGTCTCCGTAGGGCGGCGGTTTCAGCGCCTTGAACCCTCTGTTTCCGCTGGGCGTACGCTCGTGGTGCAGTGGTCTTCTGCTGCTATTGCTCTCGTTCCCAATCCCACCACTACCACCATCACCTCCTCCAACTCCTCCACCCCTCGAGGCCAACGACGATGTACTGTCTTTCATGCCCGTGTCAGACCCACCCGACGCAGAGCGGGAGGAAGCACCTGACCCAGACCTAGAGCCGGACCGTGAGTGGTGGGAGGGGTGGAGCGGGTCATTGGAAAGGGAAGGGATGCCGCGCGAGGAAGCGACGGATTCCCAATCTTCGCGATCGATGTCATTGCCCGAGAGCAAGATCTGGGAGGTGTGGTTGGAGTTGGAGGCTGTGGAGGTTTGGGTAGCAGTGTCGGTGTCGTCGTTGTTGGAGTCGGCCGAGTCGCCTGAGTTGTCTGCGTCGGCTGCGATGTAGAAGTGGGAGAGGTTGGAGGATCGATGGCCGTAGCCGCCGATGCCGTAGCCGCCGGTGGCGGCGAGGTGAGAGGCGGAACTACCGCCTCTGCGCCGGCCGAACTGGTGCGGGCTTGTGGTGGTTGTGGTGATGACGGGCGGGATGGTGGGGGAGGCGGTTGAGACGGCGCGGCGGTTGGTGGGGTGGGCGCTGCGGCTTCGGTCGCTGGAGCCGTTGGAGCTCGTGATGGCGATGGTTGGGAGGTCGTCGTCGTCTTCGTCGTAGTCATCGTCGTTCTGAGGGTAGGCTTTGGGGTCGGAGCGGCCGTCGCGCATGAACTTGGTGAGGTCGGTGGGTACGCTTCGGCGACGCGGTCGGCTGCCGCTGCCTCCGGTAGCGACACTGGCGACGCCGGTTAGGACCGTCTTGATGGATGATCTCCTTCCTATACCCGACTGGTTGCCTGAGCTCTTCTCCTTGTCACGGTCCATCTGCTGGTGTAGACTTCCGCTGGCGGCGCTTCTCATCTTATTCATCGCCGCCACGGCAGCTTGCAAGGCTGGCCATCTCTCCACGTGCCCGTTGCTGGCATCTTCGACACAACAACAATCATCACCCGCTGGACATTCCTCTTCACCCATCTCGTGCCACTCAGCCAGACAGGCTTCGTGGAAGGCGCAGCCGCAGCTGAGACAAGGCGGGTAAAGCGCGGCGATGGGCTCGAGACAGTACACGCAGCGCAGCTGTTTCTGTTCTTTCTTGTTACCGGCTTTAACACACCTATGGCATGTACCAACGGCACCGCCATATTTGCCCTTGGTTGGCCTGGTATACTCCACCGGATCAAGCTGCTCTTCATGGATGCGGCATATGCCCGTAACATCAAGGCCGCGACCAGAGGCGATCAAAGCCTGGAGTTGTTCCTTCCGTCCGCCAAAGGCAGGGTTGTGGCTGGCACTGTTAGCAGCGGTGTTCTCAGCCGTTTCGTGATCGTAGTAGCCGTCCATGCTGTGTGTGCCATCGCCGTAGCATCCAGAGTTCGATGTCTTGTCGCCCTTGAGAACATTGAATTTCATGATCTCGAGGCGAGATAGTGGCTGGCCCCACATTTGCAGCATCTCGGCGTAGGCATAACGGTAATACGAGTAGACATGGTTGCGGCTTGGATCGAGAAGAGGCGTGTTGAGCCATCCATCGTCATCAAAGAGACCTTGGTTCTCTGGTACGACCGAAACTGCAACAGGCACCAAGACCGTCATGTCATGACTTCTAGTCTCATCATCCGAGAGTGAAGTTCGTGCCGTACCCGGTGTTTCGGGAGCCGTACCTCCAAACACGGTTGAAGCTCCCCAGGTGACACTTGGGGCAAGGTTGTTGAAGATGGCTTCGGCAGGGCTAGGCCGCTTTCGTGACGGCGGATCCGGAGGTGACCCCGAAACCATCCCAGCCAGCGTCTTCGGGAGGCTGAAAGCTGCAGAAACAGCCGAGTTGGATCGGTGAAATAGCCTATTGCTAGGCGATGTAGATAGGCTTTGAGTTTGGTCGACTTCTCGTAGATGATCTCGAGGCATCTTCGGAGGAGTTTCGCCCGCGGAGAAGGAGTTGGGCGTAGGCTCAAGCAAAGCTACGACGTCCTCGGATCCTGGTGACTCTGAGTATATCGCAGGAGTATGGACCGTTCTAGGAGTCGTGATAGCACTACTAGCTTGACTCTTGTAGTTGATATGCCATAATGCTGGGTCGGTAGGGAAATACTCTAGTGAAAAGGAGGGGGCCTTCATAGGCAAGGGCGTCTCAGGTTGAGGAAGATGTGATCCTGCATAAGCTACCCCATCCTCAGCGGACGAGTCTCCGAAGATACAAGCAAGCATCGCCAACATCTGAATGTCAGCCACCTTCTCGAAGTAATCGAAAAGGTCGGCAATCAAGCTCTGAGCTAGTGGATGATAACCCCATTTGACGCGACCAGACAAGTTAACGTCCCAGCCGAAGTGCTGTGCATACTCATCATCTCGAGCCCGCGCAGAGGCGTCCCTGGCTATGACTAGGACAGACTCTTTTCTGTTTTGTTGTTCATGGATTTCTAGCGGAATATCGTTACGCAACAACATGGCCGCGTAATGCCATATGTGCACAAGGTCGTGATATCCGTATTTCTCTGCAACCATGGCATTATGCATGCACACATCAGCGCCATCGCCAAAGATCGCATACTCCTGGGCAAACTGTTTCTGTGATGGGAGTAGGCTACGCAGATCGTGAATGGCGATGGTATTCTTGGGCCTGGCTGGGAGCCTTCTTCGGCTGATTCCCGTTCCAGTACCGGTACCAGCGCCAGTGCCTCCTCCGCTAGAGCGCAACGAGTCGTTGGCACTCCATGTCTTCTTAAGACGACGCCCACCAGGTTGATACCACAGACTGATCTTGTGCATGGTTGACGGCTCCGAATCGCTGGAGGAGCTGGACTCTGAGTCTTCTGTTCCATCACTGAGGTCGTCAGAACCTGAGTTATCATCATTGTATCTACGTCTCGGAGGCGGCGAATCCTGGGCAAGACGACCGAAACCTGCAAAGTTTGGCTCTCCTTTTTGCCGATCACGATAGGCGTCCGAATTGGGGAGTGAAAACAGTGCGAGGGCTTGTTGTTCTTTCGACGGGAAGAAGCACACAAGTCTGCCGTCGTTGGAAAATCTCGCTCCACACTTTCTGGGCGTCGGCACTGCAATGGGACGTTGTGTTGGAGCAAGGGTGGCTGTCGGATCAAGTTCAGTGCTCGCCGTAAGGTCCTGTGACATTGAGACCGATCCTCCAGCCTGAACATCGCTGTCTTCCTCATCGCTGGAGCTTTCGTCTGCTAGTGCTTCGATTTCCTCGTCGTTGAGATCCCTGACATTCTTAAAGAGGGTGGTACTATTTTCGAGGTCGACATCGCCGAGCAAGTATGAGAAGGCTACCTCGAGACAGTTTTGTTTCCTTTCGAGGAACTGGTTGGCGAGTATCTGTAACTCGCGTTCGATCTTCTCGTGAGTTTCTTCGGGCATGAAGGATGTTTTTTCCACATAAAACTTGGGGGCCTTGCTGGTGGGATAGCTCGTTGGGATATCAACTTTAACCTTGATGAAAATTCCCTCGTCGTTGACACCCCACGGTCCCTTCAATGAGGCATTGAGAATCAAAGCATCCATATCGATGTTTTCCCATTTTACGTTGGGGAGACGATTGCTGACATGAATGAACTCGTCCTGGATGGACTCGGGTTCAGCCCAGTCGTCGTCATAGGCACCATGGCTAAAGAGGCCAGAGTCTTTGATGCTACCTCTTTCAGGGCCATCGGACTCGGATTTCCGCTTGGTCATGGAGATACCCTTCATCCACCCGATTTGCAACTGACTCTTGTCCATACTTTTGCCGCCATTCACCTTGGCCTTCATTGAAGAACCTCGCCAGGTAGGCCCAACCCGACGGAGATGGGAATTCAGGCCATAGCTGAGAGCACTTTTGCGATACTGACCTGAACTTCCCGGACGCGGATCGCTCATGGTAGCAGTCCTGCGGTCGCGGTGAACAGTATCATCGACTGCGCGGAAAGTCTTGTAAGCTGCGCCTTTACGGGTCAAGGCCAGGTTCTTCACCACGGTCTTTCCTTTCACATAGCCAATGGACTCCAGAATCTCGGGCTCAACCTTTTGCAACCGCAACTCGTTATCTTCGCCCCAGGAAACCAATTGAAACTCTCGCTCATCTATCCCCTCGCTAGTAACTGATCCCCGGGCTCTCCACAGGAATTCTTTCACCTTGTGATTTCCGTGTCCTGAGAAAGTGGCAACGGGTTCTGATGCGCTTGGAGCCTCTGGGGCGGTTCGCCGATCGTACAGGTAAAGGTTGCCCGGCTCATTCTGTGGCATGGCAAGCAAGCCGGTACCAAAAGGGGTATGTCTAGCTCGCCATACTGGAAAGTCGGTGCGAATGACTCGCTCTGGTTCGTCGGTCTTTTCGTAGTCCCAAAATTTGATGGTCTTGTCCAAGGAGCAGGTAACCAAGCTTGAAGCCTCAGTCCGATTCCAGTCGATACCGTAGATTTTGGACGTGTGAGCACAAATGGTCTTGATTGGTTCAACTGTCTTTCGGTCGTCCCAGATATGAAGCCATCGATCGTGAGCCGAAGCAAGAACATGAGGGTCTTGACGACTGTACTTGACCTGAGTTGCACCGGCAAACCAGTCACAGAATGTCAAGGCTGGCTGTCTCGGTCTTCTCAGATCCCAGTGATGAACATAGCCGTCGACTGAGCAACTGGCTAGAAGATCTGGGTGGTGGGCGGAAAAGTTGATATCGGTGATGGCTCTGCTATGAGCTTGCAACGAGTGTTCGATGGCGCCAGAGGGCGAGTCGTCCCTCATATTGAGGTTCCATACGAGACAGCGATGGTTTGCTGTCGAGGCCACCCAGTAATCACGGGCTGCAAAAGGAGACCATTGGACATCGACCACCAGCCACGGGAGGCCATGGCTGCTCAGTCTCCGTGGTGGGTTCCATGGCGAGTCCAGGTCTATGATAGTGAGGCCCTCGGGGGACGCAAGAGCAACATCACGACCCGAGGGTGAGATGGTTGCGGAGCCTACCAAGCCATCGACATGGATGGTCAGGTCGGCATCGAAGCTCTCGCTGTCGAAGGCTGACTTGATTGTTTTCGCCTTCTTTGGCGGAGAGTCAAATACGGACGGCATATCGAGGGTCTAGAGTTGGACGAGAGGCTGCAGCATGGTGCGTGCCCTCCCTCATCCCATTCTGACTTTGCCTGGGCCTGGAACCTGAAGTGGTAAACCAAGGATGAGTTGAGTTGAGTTGACGGGACTTGAAGATCAAAGGTCGTCGTCGTCGTCGATCGATGCAAAACATATCGAGAGGTGTCGATATCGGTGGAAGAAAGATGAAGGCCGGTTGGAAGACAGGTGCAATGGAGAAACCATGAGAGCCAAGAAGTGGACTCTCTCTCAACGGCGTCAACCTCGACAAGGCGCCGATGAACAGTTGGAGACAGGAACGGCACTCCCCTCATGCAGTGGTGCAGTGGCATCGCCAGAAGCGGAGTGGCCCGACGTGGAGTGTGGACGCCAAAAGGAAAGTGACTTTGGCCATGTACCTTTTTCAATCATGTGGTCTGTGCGCTTATCGCGAGATCCGATTAGAGAGATGAATGATCCTTCCATCACCTGTCGCTGTCAGGGCCGTGGCTGCTGTCATTCAGTGGGCTGGTCAGTGAGAAGACACTTTCCGCCCGGGGCAGAGAGGCACGCCGCGGGTTCATTGCGCCCGCCGTCAAGGGCATCCCACCTTCCTCCCGTCTGCTTCGTTCCGTCGTCGAGAACTTGGCCGCGAATTCGTGTGTCGCAAGAGATTGGATTCTGCCGTCTTCCACTCCTCTCCAAAACAATCTGACAATCATTGCCTTGAAACGATTTACTCTACTATCCATATCACCGCTTTACCACGCGTTCCATTGTTTACAGGCCCGTTCGCACCGTGACACACTGTTTGCCTCAACCGGAGCCTCCGAAACGCCTCTTGCTGCCTCTGACACTCGGCGATAACCCCTCCACTGTCTCTCAGCCTCGGCGAGAAACATTTTCCTCACAGCAACTTCTTCGCCTGCTTGTCAAGTTCGTTTCCAAGTATACACAAAACAAGCAGTTAACTAAATCACCATGGCTCTTCCGAAGCGCATCGTAAAAGAGACCGAAAGGCTGATGGCTGAGCCGTACGTACATAGCATCCCCATCCCGAGAGCAGACGCAGTCCTAACCTCTCCTTCTTGATCGCAGTGTCCCCGGTATTAGTGCTATCCCCCACGAGGACAACCTTCGCTATTTCGACGTCGAGATCCACGGCCCTTCGCAGTCGCCATACGAGGGTTGGTCTTCCTTACTCCCACGGTCCCCGATATATCTCTACCCTCATTGCGCCATCGCAGTCAAAACGTCCCAAGAAGAACATACATGATGGCTAACAGGAAAACCAAACCCCAACACAGGTGGCGTCTTCAAGCTCGAACTCTTCCTCCCCGATGACTACCCCATGACCCCTCCCAAGATTCGCTTCCTTACCAAGATCTACCACCCCAACGTCGACAAGCTGGGTCGCATCTGCCTCGATGTCCTCAAGAGTGAGTCTTGAGAAGAGAATAGTTGATACTTCCAACCAAAAGCTTACACATGATACCACCCGACAGACAACTGGTCCCCCGCCCTGCAAATCCGCACCATCCTCCTCTCCATCCAAGCCCTCCTAGGCGCCCCCAACCCCGACGACCCGCTCGCCCCCGACGTGGCCAAGACCTGGAAGGAGAACCCCAACGTCGCCGTCGCCACCGCCCGGGAATGGACACAGAAGTATGCCTTGCCCCAGTAGGGTGGGAGGAGGCTGGCACCAGGACTCAACGAAGTGCCGGGACAGGGCCTTGAGGCTAATGCGCAGCCAACATATTATGACCCAAATGGGAACTCTGACCCATATTGGTTCGGGCCTTAGGACGGCAATTGGGTTCTAGATTATAATTGAACACAGCAGCAGCTGGTTTGGTTGTTGTGGTCTTGGGGAGAGGCGGATTACCAAGGTCAACAACTGGATGTGGCAAAGAGAAGATCATAAGGGAGAGCAATGGAAGTTGGCTTAAGTGTCTGTGTGTGAAACGCGGCGGCAGTGGTGTGCCATGCGCCCACAGTGCATACGGAACTCGCAGAGAGAGCCTGTGATAGGGCGGAATGAGGAACGGAAGGTTCATGCAGAAGAAGGGGAATACTTGATTGATACGTCGACGGACGAGGAAAGGGTACGAATTCTCGAATGGGCGAGGTGGACGCAGCTGCTGCTGCGCGACCGGCAGGGAGAGGATAAGGAGTTTTCCGACATGGAGAACATCCTTTGGAAGCGTTGTGTTTTAGGTATTTTTTCGCAGCGATAGAGTACCGGGTAGGACTTTCAAATACTACATACTTTGCAACATACCCCGTTGTCAGAACTTGGGTCTGGGAGTGAGCTTTGCTCGGTCACGAAATTGTAAGAAGAACAGAACAACAACTCTGATCTGATTGTTGGTAAGGCACAATCCGCTCGTGAACAAATTACAAATGGAGCGGCTATGTTTCGAACAAGGATTCCTATCCTCGTTACAACTTGTAAAGGATACCGTGACTAGTATCTTATCACTATGAAAGCAAACATCCGCGACTGAAAAGGTGAGCACTCAACTCAGGGGGCCAATATTACCACCAAAGACATGGATGGCTGCAGTCCTCTAGATAACTAAGCTAATAACTGGGTAACTAAAGCGCCGGACGCGCGATTTTGAGGGTGCCTAGCTTAGAGAGACTGGAGTGGTAGGAATGGATGGGTTCAGATGGGTTATGAATGGATTGAAGGGAGGGAGGAGGGAGGAGGATTCCATTCCATTCGTACTTAGACCGGAACTATAGAGTTCACTTGTCTATGGGAGGGAGGGCCGAGCGAAACGGAACAGAAGAGCAAGGAGAGTGAATGAATGAGCGCCAGTTAGTTTCTTGACAGTAGGCGCGTGGCTTGATGGATTGTTTAAGTTACCTCTTTCTGTTGATTACTACGTAGAGGTAAATTTCTATCTGATATCTGATATCTGCCTAGCTTCCAGGCAGCTTTAACCGCATGGCATGAAACGGCGGACGAACGCCGTAAAACTGATATCTTCCAGTCTTAAAGGCCTTGAGGGAGACGGAGAGAGGCATGATGGGACACCCATAAGAGGCTTCTGTGGCGTCCTAAGCCCTTGCCATTGTCCCATGTCGCTTCAAACGGAGGACAGTTCCTCTCTTCAAAGGCCAATGAGAGCTCCAAAACTCCCCTGTTCAACCCATGATCGAAGAACCAAACTAACAAACAAACCAGTATAGAATTGTAGTTGATGATGAAGACGGAAAATCTGCCCCTCTTGGAACAGACCCGGGGTGTTCGCGCGCATTATTACTACATGTGTATGCTTTCAGGGAATTATGGGCTCGCGAAAGTCACGCAGAATCATGTCAGCTCAAACCGGACCGAAAGCAGCAGCACGAGCACGAGCACAAGCAGTGGTAAAGGAACGGAAGACTAAAGCAGAAATGTAATAGAATAATTAGATCAAGTCAACTTAAGCCCTGGGGTATCTCTCTATTTGCCGGAGTTTGTTTGGTGTTTTGTTTGGTTAATGTGCCCTCCTCCATGTGATGCGTCGTCCTCCTAACCCTTCTCGCCCTCTCGTAGAAACGAAACTTCTCTCTCTCTCTGTGCCTCTCGCCGTCCACTGAACTGGATTGGGTTGGACAGGACAGGACTGGATTAGGCATGGTCACGAAGGTTGTCCCTTTTCTTCCGATTGTTGCAGTGACGGGGTTGTATTCTTGATTGATTTGATGATGTGTCCGTTGCTCTTCTTCACCAAGCCAGTATGCCAGTTGCATCTCTGATATCAGCCTGTCCAGTCCCTGTCCACCCGTCCAATGTTCCAGTCCAGACCAACCCTCTCCTCTCCAACGCAATATCAAATCCAGCATGGCACCGCACATCCCTTCCCTTGAAAATAAAACGCAAAAATCAGGGTTCGTTGGGTGCTCTCCTTCTCCTCCTCCTTCAATCCTACACAATGAATGCCAATCTTTTTTTGGTTGTTCCCTTTTCAACTCTTTCCTCCCCCTGATCGGACGCCTCTCCTTGTCTGCCTTCATCGACCAACCGACCGATTCCCCTCTTGCTTCTCTTCCCTCCTTCCCTTCCAATCCCTCTAGTCAATCCGGTGGTCCAGATCGTGGTGGTTGTCGCCACTCTCAAAGCTCCGTTGCGTCTGCCCGTTTGATCCATCCATCCATCCATCCATCCATCCATTCCGTCCAAATGTCTGTCTGTCTGTTTGACGTTTGTCCAGGTTTTCCGCCTCGATAGCCCGCAGTGGTGTAGGTGCCAGCCTGTCCATTAGGGGAATCTCCAGTATGAAAGAAAAGAACCTCTCGACTTTGTTGCCGCTGCTGCTTGCTGGTGTTGTGGTCCTCGTAGAGCGTTGTAGTCCATCGTTTCGTTTCTTTTCGCTGAGTTTGGTGGGGGGAGGAGGAAGATATTTAAAGCCGGTGACCTCAAGAGAGGCCGGTTGTCATTCCGTCCACGGTGGTTGAGATGATGGCGACGACGAACGGTTCTCAAATCGGCGGTCGAAAGAAYGAGATCAAAACGCGGGGAGGAATAAAGATGATTTGGAAACTTTTAAAAAAAGAAGACTACCAACCTCAAAGGTGGTGGTAGTCGAGTATTGTTTGTAGAAAAAAAATAATTCAAACGCTAATATGCCATGCCGCTAAAATGTGTGTGTCCACTGCGCGCGAAACAAAGATGTGTGTGATGTGTGATGTGATAATGCCGATTGAATGTGTGTGATGTGTGCAATCTTTTTGTCTTCCAAAGAATTTAAATGTTGTAATCAAAATGCCTTCTGTCAAAAACTATGGTATCTGGATGTGTGACCATGAAACCCCGTCCTAGCAGGAGGCCGAATGATGAGAGAAAGAGAAACCTGAACCTGAACTTTGTTCGCTACCAACCAACCTTACACACAACATAATACACAGGGCTCACTCATAAGGAGAGCAAGACCATTTTGAAAACCGAACTGAACCCTCAACTCAGTAACCGACTTGAGACGACGGCGCGGTCTCAAAGTATGAGGGCGCCGTTGTTGTTGATGTTGATGATGTTGAAGTCTGATGTTGTGCTGCTGGTGGGTATGATTGGCTGTGCGAGTTCGGCTGCGGTGTCGGGGTCACTGGACAACGCGGAACAGGATATTCCTTCATCATCGTGCCGTTTTGTCCGAAACTGGCGCCGTCGGGAGTGATCGGAGGGGTCATGTATCCATCGGCAGCGCCGGGGACGGATCCCAGGCCCTTGTGGGGAGTGCTGTAGACATTGGACGCCTTGCTGGAGTTGGGGGTCAGCTCGCCAGGAGAGGAAGGCGGGGCGCCGCCACGACGGTTGATGGCGGCCTGCTGAGCGAGGAAGTCGGCGAGCTTGCCAGACACTTTGGAGAGGTATGCGCTCGAGTATTTCCTGGAAAGCGTGACGGAAGGCTGGTGAAGGTGCTGCGAAAGAGCCAAGAGCGTGGCGTTCTCGACCTGGTCCCATTCCCCATCGTTAACCTCGGGCTTGCCCAAGATAGCCCTAGCCAAGACCAACGAAACCCGTGCCATGATGGATGGCTTGGTGGAAACGAAATCCCGGTGGTACAAGGCAATCTCGCAAATGTATGCCGCCATGTGTTCGACGTCCCTGCTGTCCCTTTCCTCGGCCACGATCAACTGGGTGAAAAAGTCGACGGTCGGGTGTCCAATGTTCCAGTCCAGAGTGTTGAGAACGTGCATTTCCATCTGCGTAAACATGCCGGCATCGTAAAGTCCGCAGCACATGTTGTTGAGCTCGTTGATCTGGGGGACTCTATCCTTCTTGTCTCCATACTTGGCGGCAATCAGTAGGGCGGCGCAACCGACGAGCTGATAGTGCTGCTTGTAAACGACACGCTTGGAGCAGTACCGGTCGAGAAGGTTGACGGTGAGGAAGAGGGTTTCGGGGAGGAGCGAAAAGGCAGCGTGAGCCTCGATAAGGAAGTCGATAAGGTACGGGCGCATGAACCATTGGATTTCACGTTGCATATCGATGAGGTTAGCATCGGGTAGCGTCTCGTCCTATCAAGTCATGTTCATGTCAGTACGTTTTCAACCAACCAATCACAAACAAACTTGCAGATTCTTACCTCCATGTGACGGATGTGCTGCATGATATCCTCAAGGTACTCATCGCAAGCAAGTCGTGAAAGGTTGTTGGCGATCATTTCCTGCTTGTTCCGAGCGATGAGCTTGGCAGCATCCCGAACGTTTACCCTTGGCGCAGGCTGTTCATCGGACTCGACGAAGAAGGTCTCGTCGTTGTGACGTGAGGTAACCATTTTGATGTGGTGTGGTGGTTGTTAATGGAAGTTTTGTTTCTCGTAAAGCGGCGATGGCTGAATGAGTGGTGAGTGAGTTCCGAGTTCTCCTGGAAATCGTTTGTTGTAGTATTAGTTGTCGAAATGAGCCGAAAGAATGAGGCTCAAGTCTATCAGGTTGTCGCGTGTCGTAAACGGACGAGTATTAAAGTATTAAAGAGTGTGCTGAAATATCAAGTCTTTCGGATGCTTTCTGTAGAAGGAGTGACGGTGGCTGTTGATAACGCCGGGTTGGGTTGAAACTGTAGAGACGAGAGGTCGAGGGACTCTCGTCGAGGTGACGGGAGGAGTGTGTGCCTGTGGCCGGGAAACACGAGGTTATGAATAATGCCGTCTGAAGGGGCTTCTAAACGTTCCAAGTCAGCCAAATTCGCTTCGCAATCTTCGTCCCAAGCAACGGACGGACCGTTCCTGAGACCGCAGCCAGGAGGCTCCCTGGATCTCTGATCAATCTTGAGCTCAGACGGGTTGATGCCGTGACTCCACATTTCAAGGGGTAACTGCAAATTGAGTACTCTCATTGGACAGATCTGTTCCATGAAAGGCCAGATCTGGCTGGATGACTCTCTTTGTGTGCTTGGGAGGTGGTGGGAGGAAACTGAGGGAAGTGTCCCGCTGTGTATCAGGTCTTTAATGGGAGGGTGGTTGATGGGGCGGGGAGGCTGAGGAAATGCGGGATGCACAATGCTGCAGAAGTGAGGCTCGGGTGACGGGTTGAAGAATGCGCAAGTTTCGGCAAGGCAAGGCAATGCAAAAAAGGGATCCCTTACCGCAACGGTAGATGTAGAACTACCGAGAAGACCGATCGGGGGATATCGACACAATTCTGGGAGCTTGTAGCGGCCAAGGTGGGAGAGACGAGCTAACGTGTCCCACAAAAGGCAACCTTTGGATGGTTCAGGCGTGCGGGTGAAGATGGAAGATGCCGCGGGTCGGTGGCATGTGTCTGGAAAGGGAGAAGACAGCCACAGGTTAGCTCCAGATTCAAGATCATGTATCATTCCCTCCACTCATTTCATTTCATTCTCAGATACCGGTTCAGTCTCGCCAGTTGAAGCTATGACATCACTGGAATCTGAGAAGGAGTTGAGATTTGAGTTGGCGGTCCAACCCTCCAGTGTCCGCCCTTTTGCTTCTCTTGCATACCTCTTACTGCACTCTTTCAACTCCGAGGATAAGGCCAGCAAAGGCTTCGCACGGGGTCGGATGTTTATCGTCGGGATTCGGAGACGGCAATGTCGATTCGAATCGTCGAGGTCGGTCCCGTCGGGGCAGCGATGCAAAAAGGCGCAGTCGCTGAGGATGTGGATATCGAATCGAGGTCGGCGTCGACGAGGTGGGTTGCTCGGTTCGGGAATGAGGGATGGGTGGGTGTTGCCGGTATCCCAAGGGTTGTTCGTGGGAACGAAGGGAGTCGGAAGGGTTTTATAAAGGAAATTCCTCGTCGTCGGACCGAAGAATGCCCTTTTTTTTGGTTGCAGTACGAAATTACGGACTGCTGTACCGAAAATGCGGTAAGGGGGGAGTGGACTCGGGAGTGCAGAGCAGACACTTGACTTTGTCTGAACAACACACACAGGAGGCTAAAAAGCACGAGGGAGCAATGCAAATCGAAATGCAAGGCTCTCTTTGCTTTCTAACTACTCTCTGACCACGGTCCTTATATCCTTAAAGCGGTGTTTCGGCCTGGGATGATGGTAACTTGTCGGTATGGCCCAGGATTTCGAGTATCTAAATCTCCTCCTTCCCTCCTTTTCTTTTGGCGAAAAAAAGGAATACACAAGAGAACCACGACGTCGGGACGATCGGGGATCTCTTTTTTTTGGAAGGAAATGTTTCGGGATAGGGAACGACTGAAGGCGGAATGGGAGGAGGAAGGAAGAGGAAAGGGGAGGAGGAGAATAGATATTTGCTCGGGTCGAGCGAGCGAGCGAGAGAGAGAGAGAGAGAGAGAGGATGGAGTGCAAGAAAAGGGAGTGGACCAGCGGCAGAGATTGGTTAAAGGGCCATTTAAGACAGGGCCCCCGGCAACTCCTCGTACTGTGTACTGTGCTTCCGCTTCATTCGCTTCACACACACACACACACACTGAGAGACCGAGCACCACTCTGCCTATCCGGATGGATGGACTGTACTGACGGGTGAGCCAAAGTGGCAGCAGCGGCAGTAGCAGTAGCAACGCCAGCAAGCAACGGCTGCACAGTGAAAGCATCCGTCCATTTTGCTGCCAGCAACACCTTGATGAAGCCTTGAAAGAGAGGTCATTGGTGGTCAGAACCAAGAATCCATAGTTTCTTGTGTTCCAACTTCGTACTGTCCGGACCCCGTAAGAAACGTCTTGGCCAAACCTTTACCCAGTACGGATTGCCCTCAACTGATGACTTGAGATGGATTACCGGATGCCCTAGCGTACGGGGCATGGATGGGATGGACAAGGGGGGCCGCCCCATGGAAGGCCCGGGGTACCCATGACGGGTATGGAGGTTGTACATTACATTTCGCTGTTCATCTTTTCTGGTTCGCAATCCCAACCGTGGAGGTGAGGCAGTGAGGGGAAGGTCTGGAAAGCGAAACGACGGAAGGGCTGAGTCGAGATCATTGATAGTCGTATATGTTCAATGTCGAGATGAAAAAGGGAACAGACAGTCTCATGGTGATGGACTGATGGACGTCGTATCCTGCCAGCCTGCGTTGTGTGTTGCGCAAGACGATGGAAACAAAACCCAGGCCGTCCCCGTCTCCGTCCCCGTCCCCGTCTCCGTCTCCGTGCCCCAGGCCCTCTAGCCAAACAAAGTAAAGTTAAAGCGAAGGACGACGAATATTCCAGTTTCCAGTTGGTGTACGTACAGTTGTCCCGGCCACCATAGAGCACACCCCCGTACATTACCGTCCGTGTCCGTGGGTAGGTCAGGCTGGGAGGTACTTCTTACGGGGTAGCCAAGGTGGGATGCTTCGGCTGTAGGTGTGCCAGACATTACAGGCAATGGACGGACAGGCGAAAGACCTTCTGATACGCCGCCGCCGCCAATGAAGACTGGGTTCAAGGTCGGCGATGCTATGACCCTGTGACGCTTCAGGTTGGTAGCAGTCACCCATTCTCTGACTGCAGAATGGATGTTTGCAGGACATTTTGAGGGCTACAAGACTCTACCAGTTCCCCGTAGTGGTGTGGGATGGACGGACGGGATTGAACTGAATGCCTGGATGGATGTGTGGAGTATGGATGTGCCAACCAGCCAGCAATCGCAATCCAAGGGGGACGGTATGTTGTCAGCTTGTGGATGGAACATGCCGTGCACCCGTATGTATATCCATATCTCGAATTCTGAGGATCGTGATATTGCTGTTGCGTATTTCTCAAAACAGAAACAGCGAAATCTAACGCACCGCCCGTGGTCGCCCATGTGTGGCCCGTGGTGGCTGACGGTAGAATTGCGTGGATTCGTTTCCCTCTCGGCTAGACAAGTCCCCTATCCAGCGAATATCCAGAGCAGTGGTGAATGGTGATGACACTGATGAGATGCAAAGTGGAATCGGATCTACTTGTTGTACGGCCAGCGGGCGTCTTCCCATGACCATCTTTTTGCAGGATTTGCGTCTTGCCAGGCATGCCAGGGCCTCGCCAACCTCAAAGGGGAGCCACAGGAACTTTGCTGTCTTGAGTCTGGTTCGACCACCACTGGCATGACCGAGATGAGGACTTGTCCGAGGATGCACCAGCCTGGGTGGTCCTGAGGTGGAGGAGCGCACCGCCAGGAGTGGACACCGCATTGCAGCGGCGCGGCAACCATGGAGCGACCTGGACAGCAGGCGTCATTTGTTCGCTCAAAAGACACGGTATTATCTCATTATCAAATTCAATAGTGTCGCCGTTGCCAATCTGCTAGTGTCGCCGCGTGTGTTTGGGTGCGAAACCTTAAACAGTCACAGCGGGACATTAGCATCCACGAAGCGAGGTTACAAAGGAACTTGAACCAACCTAGCGCACTGACCAAAGCGTTGCAGTCCCGGTCGTAGTGAGCAGCACTCCACCAAGCCTGGAGGAGCTCCGACGGCGAAGGCAAAGATGATGCCCTGTACGGGAATCTCACTTTCCATGATCCCGTTCTATCCATCCACTTGCTCGCCTCAATCCACTCAGCAGAGCCCATGGGATTATGGCATTACCGCCGGTCATGTTGAACTTGATTCAAAGTCACACCATGTCATTGATGATGGCCGTTCACTAACAATAGCAATGCCTTGTCGTCGTCGGCCTCCCGTCAATCGCCTTGTTAGAGGTCCTGCCGTCCAGTCTGCTGGGAGAGTTGCGATGCACCTCGGGAGCACCGTCAACCGCTGGGTCTGATTCGATGTCATTGAAGGGAAGCAACCTCCAAGCTCCTTTTCCGCAGCATGACATTGCCCCCTCCGTGAGCTCATCCAATCCATTTCCTCCCTTTGCTCTTTTACACTTTTGAGTATCAGGTCCTTGAAATGCGACAAAGGGATTCAAGATGACAGCCTGACTTGACAGCTTTTAGCAGCGTCAAAAGCAAGCAAGCACAAGCGGTAGTCCGATAGACCCGTGCCACTCATGCTTGGCTTGCCTGTCTTGCCTGTCCGGAAAAGCAAAGAAGCTTGCCGAGGTGTGTGGTTGTTGGCAGCATTGCCTGTCACCAGCTTCACAGGGCGGTCGGCTCCAGGAACTCGGCACGTCAAATCTCCTGAGGACCAGGCCCCTGGACGTCCATCCATCCTGCTGACCTTTTGCTGATGTCCTCTCCACGACGAGGCAAAAGGTTCGTCGTGCTTGGACATTATGGAAACGAAACCTCGAAGTCCGTAGTGCCTTGAAGCTGTGATCGGAAAGCAAATTGTGCTTTGGGACGTTTCCGAGATCATCGTCTTGCGTGTGTGCTCTGTTTGTTACATGTACGTATGATCATCGAGGTGGCTCTTTGTGGCGTATGGGGTACCCCTTTCTGTCACTTTACCAGATACAAATGCCCTACGCCGGATGCACCGCTGTAGGTTTCCATATCAAGCGTACCCGATATATGATCCATGGAAAGACGAGGTCCCCTTGGCTCGTTGGTCGTCCTCAGCCCGCAAAATCCGCATGATCTGCTAAGAAGAAACCTGGATTGGTGATGTGCAGCAGCTGAAGTCGTCGTTGCGAAGGCGGTACGGTTACCCCAAATATAATTCATGTAATATACTTTTATCGTACTGTAATGTCGGGATCTTTCTTGGCAGAGATTTGTTGACCCCTCGAACCCCCACCTCTCAACACCCAATGTACAGTGCATGCAGCATGAAAATGTCATGGAACAAGCTGCATAGAGAGACCAGCACAGGTTGGCTGTCTTTTCGATATAAAAAGTGCGGGTCTACAGATGACAGTTCCGTCAATGATTTGGCCTGTTCTGACATGTCTCCAGTTATCTTGGAGATATAGGATTCTTTCATAGCACCCGTACGAACAAATGCACATATAACGTTCCCGCTGCCTGCCCGGAGGTCTATGCACGCATGTATTGCCTGTATATGTATCTCGGTTTCGTTTTCAACATGTCAAAAACACAGCTACATAAAGACAATAGTCAGGATGAACCAAAGGAAAATTCTCTTTCACAAGGAAAAATAGTTTTATGCCAAACGGTTGGTTGTATCCCATTGACATCCAACCTCTTAGATGCAACCCTTTTGACCGCCAGTTCCTACCAAGTCCCAATGAAAAGACGATGCTCTTGAGACCGAGTTTTGACCAAAGGCTTCAACAGATTTTCAGACGCTCCATCGAGCCATGACAGTTGTTCCAACGCGGGGTTCATGGCGTATTGATGACTGTAATTGACAATGCGGCGGCGAGACAGTGGGCCGTTGCTGAGACTGGTAACAACCTCAAGCCATCAGGGCACCTATCACCACCATGATGCTTTGTACACAGTTTCACTGTATTCACTGCGTACTCGGAACTTCAATTCGGCACCTCTCACCGCAAGCATTCAGCACCTACGACTTGACCGTCCGCTAATGCGGGATTCATCACATATAGGCGTCCCTCACTGCCTACCAGTTCGTGCCGCCATTTCCAAGAATTTGTATTGCTCTGCGTGTTTCCACCACTTCAACATCCAACCACGGCACCACCACAGGCACCACCCATCGGGGACAGCAAACCCAAACCCGGCCGGGTCAAACACTCCAAACAGGCTTGTACCACGGGTCGCAACATCAAAAGTGGAAGAGGAGCGCGACTTGGCGAGAAAAGATTACGACATGGCACTTTGCCGCGCTATTACCGCCAGAGAGAGATAACAAGAACACAGAACACCCGACGGTCAGGTCGTCAAACAAATAGAGGCACGGATTGGCTCCGGACCTCGCACCAAGCTCCGGGCCATATACTGCCGTCCACACCACCTTGAAACCCCCATCCGGCCCGACCATCTTTTGCCGGAAACATGCCCCAACTCCCGTGCCATGATGGACTTGTACTCCGGTCACGACTGCTCCGATGACCAAGCTGCCGGGCGGCTTGAGGCCGTATCACCTGCCGTCGTCTTGTCTCGACATATTGCCTCTTTCCCGTTTCGACAGGCGAAGCTACGATTGTCGTCATTGTATCTTGCCCTCCCGCGGTTATCTTAGCTACACAGCAGCATGATACTGCAACCAGGACGGACCATCACGACCAGCTGCATCTGTCTCTGCCTTCAGCCCTTGGGGGCGCCGATCGGATGCACAATTCAGGCAATTTGGTCTCACTGCCTTCTGGTCCGTCTCTGTGCTTGGAGMAAAGATCGACCATTGTYAACCACAAGCCGCCAAAAATCCAAATACCCTGACGCCGCGGATCAACCCTCTGCTCACGGCGGTATGCCGTGCAACTCATCAAGGAGCTGTTTCCTTCAATGACGGTCCGCTGGTTGGCCCTATACCCTGAATTTGCTTCCAAATTGATTGCTTCGGCATGCCGTGGGACATGAGCCTTTACATAGTCGAACGGTGCACGACGTATCTGCCAGTCTAGTGTCAGCACTAATATCCTTTCTCGTCAACCTGCCACGGACAGTCGGGGGTCCCCCTAGGACGACAAGCCGCCTTGTGCCAAACGGCCGCGTCGAAATTATTGCGCGACTTGGAGAGCTACACCACTATTTCATCGACCATGTAATCGCGCGCCAAACCTTCCGAATCTAGATCGGAATATCGTGGGATCTGCCCATGGACTGCTTATTGCCCGAACCCAAGCGGTCCTCTAGCCGTATGCAGGGCACACAGCATGGCGCTGCCTACCGGTGCTTGCGATTGCAGCCGGTATCAGAGTGGACGGGTGGAACTGCCTCCATGCAGGTTTGAGACATACCGAACCACAACGACGCCATCATCAAAGACGGTAAACACGCGATGGCCATTAGCCGGGACGGACCATCATCGCCGTTATTAAAAGGCTCGGCTGAGACTCACGCTACCCTGCATTTCGTGTCGACCCGAGGCGTCTCATATTCACGGTTGATTACTGCCACCTACCTTACCCTACGAGCTCGTCCACGAGAAGCTTCAAACTGGACCCTGAAATGTCACATCTAACTTCAAACCACGGGGTCTTGATTCAGGTTAGCCACAGAAGATCATCATACGTTTCGGACGAAGGCCTACCAGGTAACGGTCTTACAGTGCTGGCAGCCTTGCGCCATCACGGGTATTCGAAGCACCACAGCATGCTCTATTGGTACAGCATGCGGACATCAGTCTTGTAAAGTCTCTCTCTCCAAGAACAGGTTTCCTGCTGACTACCAGCCGTTTAGTTTATCCGCGGTGCGGTGGTTGGAGAAACAGCGTATGTGCCCCCTATATGATCAAGTATAAGGCTGGCACAGCCGCACCTTTTCTCATGTGTCCCCCAATAGTGTCTGGGGAATCACTCAAGCCCCATCTTGACTTTCGTAAGCCGCGAAGAGAAAGAGATAACCAAGAGACCAATGGTGAGAAACCGCCATATTTATTCTGAAACTTCCTATCTCCCAGGTCAGTCAAGGTGGGTGTCTGTTCAATATGTCGGAGGTTTTCTACTATTGGCGGGCCTTCGCATGGCTTTCAGCTCAGCCGCTCGCGATGGTGGTGGCTGGGCGGGACACAATCCCGACACTCAAGAAACAGGAACATCATGAACCATGAACTTTTGATGAGGCAAATGAGGGGGCATGTTACCGAAGTCAAGCCACATTAACGATCAACCTCTCATCTTTTGCCTAGAGTCAACTGGTAAGACTTGACCGCTTCAACTAACCTCATACAAACACTTCTTGAATGAGGCATCCCCGCGCCTCCGATGGTCTCAAAGCTTGGACATCCCGAATGGCGGCCGCTCAAGTGGTTGCCGAGCCTAGAGCCCGGGCCCTCCCGCCGATCACCGGTGCTGAACACGGCGAGATCTACGGACGACGGACACCGACCGGACGGTATGATGCCGTAACGGTAATTACGGTTACATACCACCGAAAATGTCTGGTACAGTCGTCTACCCACATCAACGGGTACAGAGCTCTCCTCATTCTTACTGCAGTGCACTGTGCTCTATAGCGCAGCTGATAATCCTTTATCCTGCCCTTCAATCAATCACGCTGTCTGAGTCCTATGTTACGCCAACACCGAGATCACGATCACAAAGGCGGTGAGAAATGATATGATATGCCAGCACCAAAACCACACACATTTTCGCTCGCTCGCTCCTGCGCCCGCGCCCAGCTCGGCCCAGGCCTTCCACTTCTTGTTTGTCAACCACTGCACCACTGCACCCCGCTATGATGGGAGCCTAGGAAGAGGGTGGGCTTGTAATGGTACCCGGCCCGGCACGGCGCGCGCCCCCTCACACACAGTGATCCCCTGGCCGGCTATGAAAGCAGCAAGGTAATCGCCAGGGTGGTTGTCGATAGTGGTCAATCCCGAGGCTTGTGGAGGTCTGGTACCTAGCGCCAGCGGCCTGAACATGTGGCATCGAGGACGTCCACGTATCCAGACGCTTGAAGCATTGAACGCTTGACCGCTAAGGTTGATATGTACATATGCTGTAATGCTGGTAAACAACTTGCTCGACGCAACAGAAGAGGAAAAAGAATCGTGAACCCGAAAGGTTATGATATGGTTCATCCTATCGGGGATCTGTGACCTTTCGGCGTTTGATGGAGTCGAAGGAGGAGTGTGTTCAGAGTGAAACTGACTAGGCTCTCTAGGCCCCAACCGCCAACAACACCAAGCCGGCGGCATCAGCGTGGTGGGGGAAATCATGATTTGAATCTCCCAAAGCGCCCATGGAACTCTCTCCCCCCAACAAAAAAGAAGCAAGTCCGTTGTCTTTCGAGGGAAGTGGTCAATGTCATCAAAGCAGATGGCACGAATCCTGTTGGTCCGGGCAAGCAGCTCCAGTCGACACCGCTTCATGTGCTGATGCGAACATCTTTCCCAAACAAACGAATCATCGCAAAGTTGACAGACGGAAAAGAAACAGATTTGACTTGTCACCGGAGCGAGGTGTTCAAGCTTCGGGTTGCTGTGTGCCGAGTGTTGTTCTAGAAGCCCAATGGAAGCCGGTTTAAGGGGGTAACGTCAAAACCGACAAGGATGTTACCGCGGCGTGCCCAAATCCCAGGGTTCGGGTAGAAATAAGGCTGAGCTAGAAGCAACAGCCACGTGAGGCTGATGAGAGAAGCCAATCAGATTCAGAATTTGAAGAGGTGGGGATAAAAGGCTCAGGTGGGGCTTCCAAAGCAGCTCGTGGGGCACAACGACCCGGCAAGTGGGTACCGGGCAGCACGGCAAATCACGGGACGGGGGAAGTTCATGTGACGAGGGGAGATTGTGAACATTCGGCTCCACTACAGCACTGTATCAATGGACGCTATCTCTACAGAAAATGCAAACATGATCCGACAGAGACATTACCTTGATGCTGGCATCACGGCATTTCAATCGCGAATTTGGGATGTCGAAGTTCTTGATGGAACCCAGGTGCCGACTTTGCTCTCACAGGTGGCCGTTGGACGAGCTCCAGAGTCCGCTGCTTCTATCGGAAATTTGATGCGCTATTACGAGCCCATTGAAGGATCTACTGATTCTCTTCCGAAATGAGGGACGGGAAGCGCCGTGGCGGCACAAGTTCATGATGACAAGCAACGAAATTCGAAAAAGAGAAACTCCGAGTTGGTTGTTGGTAAAAACAAAACGGATCATTCCGTCTCACACACTCACTCGCTATCAGCTGTTTTACGGCTACCAGCTCCCTACTTATCCAATATCGAATTCGGGGACGAACAATACAGACTTTGAATTGCTGTGCTATTTCACTTTTGTTTGTACGCAACGGAGACAGAATCGGAGGACAAGCAACCCCGGATCTCCTCATCCCGGAGCGGTGCCGGGAGTTGCCTCGGTCGGGATCCAGAACATCACCACACAGTGTTTCTCACTTTTCTTCTTCCTCTTTCCCCATCCTCACTCGTTTCCCTGGAAACCGATGGATATCTCTTCATGCAAAACAAAAACAAACTGTATGGGGCTTTGAGTGAATAGTTCTGTTGTCCGGGCAACACAACGACAGAAGCGCCGGCAGCAAAGCGAGATAGAGCAAAACAACGGGATGCTACGTTGCAGCACTCATGCAACAGATTTTTTTTTTCCTCTTTTCAGAGTGGATGGGCAGCGAATGTCGAACCTAGGGATCGATAGATACCGTAAATCTGGGACTTTTACCTTTCTTTACACTTTTCCTTACTATAAGACACGTAAATGTCCGTACGCAGAGTCCGTGCACACACCCAGATTTTACAGTCTGGCAATTAAATCTAGGTAGCCTCTAGCACATATAATAGGGTAAATCGCTGAAATTAATATATTTCTACATATCGACTCGCTTCCTACCTTCACTATTACTAACTCTTTATTTATATTACGATCTTACAATGCCTCCTTAACACTATTTTTAAATTATATAGAGGGAATTCAATTTCGTCGATAACCCTGGCTACGTTTACTAGTATATCCTCTGCCGCTACTATCAATATCGAGTAGCAATAAATATTACTCACCTTCGTAACTACCTTGCTATATATAAGGGGTATACCTTCAATCGCATATAATAGTAAGCTAATTAGTACGAGGATATACAATGATATACCTTTACGTTAACCGATTAGTAGAAGACGAAGGTCGACCTCTATACCGTTAAAGTAATCCTTTTCGATAATAGGAGATTTACCCTCTTTAAAAGTAATCCTATAAGGGTATTCTTCTATTCATTAATTCCCCTTTATATCCTACTAAACGCCGTAGTAATTCGCAACGAATAGTTACCCAAAGTCTATAACTCTATAAAGAGCTAATTAAAAACTACCCTTATCGAACCTACCCAATACTTTAACGTCTTCTTTAATAAATTTAACAATTACGTTGGCTGTTGTATTATTAATATTTCCTTCATTATACCCAACGGATTATTATTCTTTTAAATTAATAAAAAATATTAGTATTACTAAGTATACTTCCGCCAATTTCACCGCTATCGTTAGTAAAATCGTTGTCGATATAGTAGAGGGGCGGATAAGTAAAATAAACACGTTTATTATTAATACTTATAACGTAATATATTACGCTATTTAAAATTTAGTTATTAATAACCATTTTAATATTACCTTTACAGTTCTTTACAATTTATATTCCTTTCAATTACTTATAAAGAATATACTTAATATCCCTATTTTTAAAAATATTACCTAGAAGGTTAATTATTTAATTAACTACTTTCGGGTATTGAAATTATAAGTATCCTATTTACGAATATTAATATTATTATATTATAATCAGATTATTACCTTATTAGTAAAGTAAGTAATCCCTATTTTGTCATTATTTATTTAATATAGTATTCTAATTAAAATAGTGTAATTATTCGATAGGGATTATAATATAAATTAATTATTTCGATTAAGAAGTCAAAATTCGCCCTATAAACCTTCGTTATATAAATACAATTCTATAATTACTATTAAAACGCTCCGAGCGTATAAAACGAAAGTATTACTGCTATATATTATAATTAAGTATTCGAAATTATCGAAATTATATAGTTCTAAGGTAATATCAAAAAATTCGAACGCTTCCTTTTACTACTTTACGAAGCCTAGTTCGCTTTTAAAGTAGATCGAACGTACGTTAGCTACGTTATTAAAAAATAGATTAAAATTTGGAAAATATAACAATAAATTTAATATTCTATACCCCTTATTAAATAGTAGGAATTTAAACATTTCTATACAATTAGGAAGACTAAATAATTGAATCCTTTAAATTAATTAGGGTTCTTTTTATTACCTTCTACAATTATAAAGGTGGTTGAAACTATTTGCCCTCTTATTTTAGGTATCCAAGTAATAGCTATTACCTTTCTTTAGAAATATACCTATTATTTCAACGTATTAATAGTACGAATTATCAAAAATTTCCTCAATTTTAAAATCTATAAAGGAATATACGCGCTATACGCTTACGTCTAGGGGTTCAATTTCGAACCTAAGTAGTTCTAAGCATACTTGATAAATTATTAATCTATTATAGCGCCATTTACAATAAGGGTATTTAATATAGTAGCGAATAGTATCCTTTATAAACGAGCCTTCTCAGTTATAAACTTTTTAGAATTACCTATATATAATCGATTATTAAGGGAACGGATAGATTAATATACCTTCGTCTTTATAAATAGGAAGCATTTATACAATTTAGATAGCTCTTTTATTATGTTAACTTATGAGGAAAGAGAGGTATGTTTAATAGAGATCGAGGAACGCTTGTTTAACAATATGCCAAACGACAATCGATTAGAATGAGAGGAGTAGAAAGTAAATAAATTATTCGATTAAGAAGAAAGTAAATAAATACTATAAAAAGACCAATCGATATTTATTTATATAATTATCTTTTTTTATAGATTTTAGCAATTCTAGCAAAAATTTTCAGCCAGTTTGCGTTGCCCTACTGGTTTTGGTGGGCAAAAAAACGGCGAAAAACGTCATGTGACCTGTAATCTGGTAAGAGATTTTATTTTTTACGCTACATTTACTGAAATTACTTTACTTGACCGCTTACAGGTATTACAGATCGATCCCTAGTCGAACCATCGGAAAAGACCATCAGTGGAGAGTTCCCACTGAGAGGAGAAACGTTGAACATTTGCGCCAACAGCGTCGAAGAGAAACTTCAAGAATGCCGAAAATAAACGCATCGGCATAGCAACTCCCCCTCACCCGACCGGCCGCGGCCCGTCTGCTTACCCCCGCCCGCATCTTCCCCTCTCCGTCCGAGTCCAGTGCCGCATTCCCGCATCCTCGCAGCGGGCGGACACCCACTGCCCCACATTCCGCATTCCGGAGGACCCGGCGCAACTCGGGAACGTCCCGCTGCCCGCACGCATCGCATTGTCTTTCCGCAATCCGTCCTGCCTGTCTGCCTGCCGACTACCTACGCAGTATGCTGTTCTGGCTCTGCCTGATACCCGCTCTCCTGATATGTACATATACATACACATATACGTACAGCGAATATGGACGTACGTACGAGCAAACGGGGTCGGATTCGTACCGCTGCGCAGTTGGTTTCGCTTACACGCACTGATATATTTCTATTTGATGCCGTGCTACGGTAAGGCCTGAGAGACCCATGATGAACCGCCGGAGCCATGGAAATATCACCGATATCAATGCGGCGCGGGGTGGCAGTGGCAATACTAGGTAGGCAATCTGCAAACTGCAAGCCGCTTTGGTTTGTGATGATCTGCCGTGTGCCCGTGTCTGCCTACCTCAGATGATGGATGGGAACACTGCTCAAGTCACATTTCATGTTTATGCGGATATGGGATTGGTGATAAGGGTGATCTTGCCTGAAGAGAGGATGGAGATGGTGTGCGCCTTGACGCGTGGTCACGGGGAAGGAGTGTGGCCCTCCGTCAGCATTTGTCGTGCGCGGTCATTACGGTTAGGACAGACGGTATTGAGGACGAGGACGAGGACCAAACGGCGAGGTCAGGCCTTCTTGTTGGATGCTTCCAGCCAAAAACGCATGATAATACCTACCTACTTTGTCGGATCGACCAGCATAGGTACATACATATGCCACAGGCTACAGCGGCAAAGTCAGCAAAGCATAAGCATGAGCATGAGCATGAAGGATGAAGCATGTCGATAGCTTCAACGCAAGTCGTGAATCATCAGTCACACCGCAAGACCACCACCACCACCACCACCCAGGCTTGTTGCGTCCGGGGAGGTCTTCCTCCGCATGCTACGCCGTACTATACATTGAATCCGAACCACGGCATGAACGCCATTTACCTAGACGAGACGATATGATAGGTATGTTTGCGAGAGTGTTACCTGATTACCTGAGTGAGAGAAAATCTCTTCCAAAAAGCTTGTGAGGGGAAACTGCCTGCTGCGCTGCCTTGATGGACAAAAGGGGGAAAGGAACCAAAGAGAGACGTGCCTTATGAGCCAATGAATCCGCGTCGAACCAGGTGTAAGATATCGAAAAATCTCGACATCACGCCCGCGAAGAAGGAACGAGAAACGAGAAACGATCCAAGAAGCGCGGCTCTGGGACGAAAACACGGTTAAAGACTGGGAGAAGGCGTCTCGTCTCGTCTCGGGAACCCGTGTATAGTGACATGATACGCGTCAACCCGCGTGGCTTTGGTGATTTGGACGAATCCCGAACGTGGAAAGGTGAAATCTCGAAATCTCCAATTCGCGAATCTCGTGTGAAGATCTCTCAGAGTTCCGACTCGCCCGCAGAGGAAATCTACCCGGTACGGCCGGGGTCCAGGCCATGGATATTTGATATCTTTTTTTACCCCGCGGTTGGACTTGGAAACTTCCAAGGATTCACGAACCTGCAGCATCATTCAGGCCTCTTGGTGGCAGGCTTACAGGCGAATGCTGTAACGCGGGGGGTGGCCTATGGGAGAGATCTCCGATGTAAAACCATCTCGCGGACATGACGCGTTTGTGCAGTTGGTTCCTTCCATCTTGATTCTTCTTTTTCTGTGAGAGAGAGGGGAAAGCATGGTGCTAGCGATTCTGGAAGCAAGGCTCGCAGGTAAAACACGACATCAACACGCAAAGGCACGAAAAAGACAGGCCAGACCCTTTCCCTCACCGCGTCCGGGCTGTGTCTTGTGAGTCTTGGGTCGTCTTGGTCGGGCATTGATACAGCTTCGGTTCACGGCGTGCGGCATGGCTTGGTGATGATCACGGCGGGGAATTGAACTCCGCGTGAATGGTTGTGGAYGGAGACCTTTGCGTGCGCATYAAAACGTATTCAATGTACACGAAGAAGCGGGGGAGCAATAAGAGATAGGTTCCCAGTACCAAGGCAGAAGGTTGGTGATAATTACTGACTTTCAAAGACCTTACCATTCTTACATCTTTTCTTCAGTTCAAACTTACCTCTGCACCCCGGCTGTAGAGGTAGGTAACCCGAAATACATACCCGAGTACCTGACCCTGTACATACCGGGGCTATGTACATAACGTACGAACGGAAAGACGGGGCTCCATTACCTACATCAAATGTACATCTTGCACATCCTTTCCCGGAATTGCATATTCCATGGTTGTCAGATCATCTCTTTCCATTTCAGGTTCCCAGCTCCTTTTCCCCCTGTGTGAAAGTTGTGAAGGACGAAACACCAAACGAACGAACCAGACAGTCCATCACGCATCTCGCCATTAGCAAACTCCTGTTTGACAGACAACCAAGGAATATTCTCACTAATCTTGACGCTTTGGGATTCTTCGGTACCATCCAGCTGGAGCAAGCTGGAAGTGATCGACGATGATCAGACACTCCACTCGAAACACACTGAAAACTTGAAGGACGGACTTAAACCGAGCCAAGGATATTGATTTCTACTACGAATGTCCTTCTCGTTCGGCTCAGGTTCTAAACGAAATCGAAATAGGGCGATTAACTTGGCAGTCATCAAAACAGTTCCGTTTCTCGTCCTCGGCACACGTGCTGGTATTGCCTTGCTAGAGCGAGCAAGGGACGAGTTCCGAGACACTTTCAAGGCTGACCGTTCGTACTCGTAGTTTAAACCGGCTAGTCGAAAGAAAGAACTAAAACAAATGACGACTACATAAGTTACTATCCGCTTCACGAACCATTCGTTTAGTCTTTCATCGATTCGGTTCCATATGTTTGAACTTCTGCAAAATCCCAAAGGAGAACGAACGCTGTCCGTTCAAACCCCACAACTTCGCCGTTCAGTTCGCTACATATCACATTCTCGAAACTTGGAAACATGGATATGGATAGGGGGGCAAAGGGTTACCTCAGGAGCTCATTCAGCTCAGCTCAGTCTAGTTAGAAGCTCGTTCGGCTACAACAACCCCTGGCCGATCATGATGTCCCATTCAACTTCCCAATTTTGAAAATGAACAACTTCCGTCGAACCCCGAAAGATGTGATCTTATCCCATTCCCCGAACCTGTCAGTCAAAGATCCCCGTTTGCAGGTTCGTGATTCTATTACAGATGTGCTGGTTGGTAACGACCTCCCTTGAGACTTTTGGCTTGTTCATATGTCAACGATTGCTGTCCAATCAAACTGGTTCTGAACCAGATTGTCGGCGACTTTGATTCATGGATCGATATTGGATGGATGGATGGTGGATGGTGGCCTCACGAACGGAAGCAGGTTTCATGAACTGGTTTGAACCACTATTTGGGACGATTATTGGTTGTTGGAAGCTTGGGAATAGCAAGGCTGGGATGGCAATCACCCTCGCCTACTCGCCTCAGCCAGCCGAGACAGTGAAAGGAGGTTGAAGAACGCAAGCCACTTGACTACCTTATCTTCACGAGATTCCTTCGAAGACGAAGAAGGCTACATACATACAGACATACATCGCGCCGGAGCTGAACCCTCAAACCCCGTAGAACCACTCCTCAAGCATCAACCCGTCCTGTTCCGTTCGATGCGCGTTGCCGAAATGTCTTTCATGTACCAGTATAAACGAGATCCACCCGTTCATCCCCATTGGAGTTATCCGTTGTCGATGTTGTCATGTTGAGAGTTACTCCCTCGAGACGAGTTGTCAACGGCTAACACAAATATATAGAACTAGATGAATGATAGTAGGAGCTTTAGTGTAGCAATGTATCTCTACCAAGTCATGCAATACCCTCACTTTCGGGATGATAAATCCAGATCAACCGGTTACACTGCGGCAGCTTCATATAACTTTGCATGAGTATTTGGTTACTCACTCCTGAGTTCCGTCTGCAAGCATAACGGGGACTCCCCCAAACTTTTGATCAATTCTTCATTGTATCTGACTCAGGACCAAACCATAGATCAGCAACACCACCATAACCAGCAAGACCTATAAACATCACGAACTTTTTCACCTTCTCCAACCTGTCTTCCCCACTGAGGAAGGGGCAACCTCCCAAAGAGTTCGTGGTGTAACGACCATTTTTCTGCCTCTTTCCTCCTCATCACAGATCACAGTACCACAACATCCCGTACCTGCCTGCCACAGCATGCAGATCTCATACATTACATGAGGGACGCCGACGGGTACTACTTCGGAAGATACGAGCCACGGCGGCGGTTATGCTGCAGTTTGGGGGTCCTCGGGGGCAAATGAATGTCTGTTATGTGTCACTTGTAGGGTAGAACTAGATCGTGGGGGGAGTCTTTGTGGGATATACACGGGGAAGTATCGTAGGGGCTAAGGAGAGAGAGAAAGAGGCCACCGTCAATGATCATGTATCGTAGTCATGTAACGCGTGAAATTGTCTCGGTTCAAGGGTGTCTCATTCCATGACTACCTCTACACCTAGAGGGCAAGAAATAAACCTTATTCTCGGTCCCCTAGTCAATATCGCTTGATCCTCCGCTGCTGAATTGCAGACACATTATTAACAAGTCTGTTTGTGCTCTTCAACGTTTATTCCATTATCTCACCACCATGATGGGATTGGGTCTGCTTTTTCCACATCATTAGCCCCTGGGGGCTTCGGTCATTCTATGTTTTTTCTTCGCTCATCTTTTTCTCAATCAACTCGCTCACTCTTTGTTTGCCTTTCCTACGCTTTCGGATGAATGTTGGGTTCTTTCTCTGGCCATGTGCCAAAGTAGTTCGAGATACATCTGCCCAGCTCAAGCTGCTAGCATCTTCAGCTATTTTCTCCAGTGAGGAGAGTGTATGTATATGGGCCAAAGCCAACACATATGAAGACCAGACGCAGTGGTGCTAAATCTGCCTTTTGGGCTAGCATGTTGTCTTTGTGTATAGGAAGAAGCTGCTTGCTCAGCATGCCAGAGTACAGCGTGATCAAGCGACGGAGTCTGCGTCCTTTATAGAGTTGCCCCGAGGGTCGCTTCCTGCGTGCGGGAGAGGATATGGAATGTCGTAACGAACTCGGCTCCCATAGTTATGTAAAGGGGCCGCCGGGGATATTCCGATGCAGAGATTAGCCCAGGTGGATGATATTAACCCAAATCCCCAACCAGTTTTCGTTTCCCATCACGATTACCAACTCCAGCGGGCACTCTATGCCAAGAAACAGTCGCTTTTTCAGGAGAAGAGAACTGACGGAAAAAGCGACGATAGTTCGTCTCGTTCATCCTGGCTTAGTCCACGGTAGTCCTCCTCGATAGCTTCCAACATCCGTTCGTCGAACAAAATGATTGACCCCAAGTAAACAATCGGTTTATCACACCACTAGTGATATGGAATGCAAAAGTCAATCCATGTGCCGAGGTAGTCGAGACGGTTGCCATGTTCCTCCTCCAGCTTCCAGACAGTTTCAAATTCTTCATAGTTGAGTCTGCCCCAGCCGCCACGCTCCTTGGCCTCCTTTTCGGCTAGGTCGAGGAAACGCCACTGAACAAGAGTGTTGATTGGGATGTTCGAAGGATCTTGCGGTTCTTGGCTTGCGTCGTGGTTGCCTTCTGCCGTAGTTGCGCTGGAGGATGCAGATGGGATAGCGGTGGCCTTTCCTTTGGGTGAAGAGTGGTCTTGGGTCTCTCCAGAGACCGAGGTACGAGGCATAGTTTCAGAAATGGAGTTGGGTCGGAACTGAGGCAGTGTTGGATCGCAGTAACTGGAAGCACCTGGTTCGTTGTGATGCACCTCCTCCGCCGCCTCGACAGTTTCAGCGCCGTTGGAGGGCTCTTGACTGTCAGCGTCGTGATGTGGTTCTTCGGTAGGCTCAGCTTCAGCTTGAGAGGTCTCGTCGACACTGTAGCCACTGGCCGCCAGTAGCTCCTGCAAGCTCTGCTCGCCCAAGGGCTTGTCGCCGTCCCGGTCATTGATATCTTCTGAAGGACGGAAAAACAGCATCTCCTCGGCAGCCTTCTGAATCATGCCGCCGTCGGCATGCTGCACCATGCCTTTCTCGATAGACTCAAGCAATGGGCGGTACTTGTCGCGGACAGCCTTAGTTTCGGCACACCGAATCGCTATGTCCTCCTTGAACTTGAAGAGTCTGTCGAGGAGCTCATTGAAGGCTTGCTGGATAACCTGGTAAAAGACCTCCTTGCCAGCGTCTCTTTCGGCACCGGGGATTTCCATACCTCCCCACCGCTCAGGGATGCTTCGCGAGGATGTGGAAGGGTTGGATCGAGTGTCAGAGTCGTCCACGTCCTCGGCAAACCGAACCTTGGACGATGATGGCGAGCGCGGGGAAACTGGTTTGGAACTCTCGCCCACTCCATTCAGGTTGGCCAAAATATCTTCTTCTGGGTCCCAATAGTCCGGAGGCAATGCGCCCTCTTCCTCATCCAAGTAGAACTGTCGTCTTTGGTAACGTTCAATGAGCCTTTTCCGCACGTTTCTTTCCGCGCGGACATACCGGCGGTAGCGGGCATCAGCGTCGTCAGTCATCCTCATGACAAATCCCTCACCACGAATGATGTTCGGGTCTGAGTCGTCCTGGTGGGCTCTGGCACGGTCGCGGTGTCCATCCTCTTCCTCGCTCGTCCCGTCGTGATTGTCAGGGTTGGTAACAAAGAGGAGGTCGTCGCCTTCCCGTCGTCGACCAGTAAGCAACAAAGGTAGGTCCTCGACGCGGGCAGGTGGGTTCAGCAAGGCAGCAAAGTAGCGCAAGGACTCTCTGGGCATTCCATTAGCCTCCTGGTTGTTGTATTCCTCCAGGATAGCCGCAAAAAGGGATTCGCTATCACGATTTTCCTGCTGAAAAATGCTCTCAAGCACGGCCTCACGATCAGCTGTGTCGGGTTTGTCCTCATTGACAACGCTGGTGCGTCCGTCGATGATTCGCACGTCACCGTTATTGGTAAAAACCTTTCCATAAATGGGCCGATCACTATCCGATCTAGGGATAGCACCTTCACGACCAAAGAAGCTGCTCACAGGATGTCTACTAGAAATCAGCTGCTTGACTTCGTTAGAGCTCATGACCTGATCGTCGAGACCTTCCAGCATGTCCTTGTGCATCTCCTTAAACAGCACGTAATAGGCGCGGAACAAGCGTAGAAAGTCACGGCGGTCCACATAGCCATCTCCGTCAATATCATAGCCATTGAAGATGCGGCGAAGCCTGTGCTTGCTTTTGCGGTAGGTGGTGGCGTGCAGGAACTCGGAGAAGCCGATCAGATCATCGTTGTTGGTGTCGTAGAAGGCGAACATGCGGTCGTACAGGAGATTCGGGGCATTGTGTCGATTGGAACCAGAAGGAACCAGGGTGCGCTCAAAGGTCTTGCGATCCATGGCCAGGTTGAGGCCGTCCGGGTCCTCTTTCCACTCGGTATTTGCCAAGAATGTCCATTGCTCCCACAAGGCTTCTAGTTCGGGACGCTCCAAGCCAGTCGACCGAGACAGCTTCGCGATGGCCGCCCTATTAAGCACTCGCACGCAGTTGTCGGGATTTCCTGGGTACCACACAGGCTGGAGCTGTCGGGGACCGAGTCTAGGGGCGGGAACCTTGATCTTGTAGAACACGTGTGTCTTGATGTGGAGGTCTTGGGATTCGCAAGTCTCGCAGAGGTCGAAGTCGGCACAGTTGGCGCAGCGGTATCGAATGCCACGGATGGGCACTATTCCACAAGCGTTGCACTGACAGCCACGGTGAACGTAGGAGCTACGCCTAGCATTGTCCTCGGAGACGCGAAACAGGAGATTGACAATATTCTGGCCGGCGCGGTGATTGGCGTACCCGTCTCCGGGGCCGTTGTCGTTCCACCAGTCGTCATCAGCAATCTGTAGGGCCTGGTCGTCGGCAACAGTCTGGGCATCGGCGGGTTCGGCGTTGGCATTGGGTTCGTCGGGGTTGCCTTCTAAGGCACGAGCGGTAGCGGAGTCTTGAGAAACATCGGAGCGGCGGCGGTCGCGGTCGCGGTGGAGGTCGGGGGCAGAACGTCTGCGGTGACGGACGGCATTGCTTCGGCGGACACGACGAGACGCATCAGGTTCGGGGAGAGACGGGTTGTAGATTCGGTAGCAGAAGTAGCCCAGGGAGGCGGCGGCAGCACAGGAAAAGAGAGCAACGCCGATCCGGTGCCTGGTCAGCGTCGAGGCTGCGGCACTTGGGTGTTCCATGGTGATGACCGTGATGGTGTTGGGCGCGGATCATGGTATCATGCTTGTAACCATGTTGTGACGAAGAGGGCTGATAAGCAAATGAAGCTTGTCGTGACTGAAGTATGCGGTGTTGAAGTGTTGTTTTCCCTTTCGCTTGGATGAAGAGAAGCTTAGTTCAGAGGATGAAGTTCGGAAAGAAAGTTCAAAGTTCGGAGCTGTCTCGAAGCGGCAGTGGAACGTTGAGTGGAAGCTATGCTTGGCTTACCCCACAATTCGTTAACACCCGGACCCCCCTGGTCTCCCTCCCCACATCCCCATTCTCCCTCCGTCATCATCTTTCTCGAATTCAACAACGAGGCAATGGGCATCGTCAAAGTATGCCATATCAAAGCTCATATGGTAGGGTTTCGAGTTAAACTAGGCACTAAGACATAACGAAGACTCATATCACTTGCTTGTCGTATCTTCAACTTTCTTTTCCCTTCGACTCACCAGCTTCCAGTCCCACATTCTCTTTCCATATCTTGACCAAGATTCGACTTGCATATCAAGACAACTACTGCGACTTCACCTCCAAATTAGAAGTGAAATACAAGAACCCTTTCCCCGCATCATTGTTGACTCTTAACCCTGACTCTTTTCCCTCTTATACAACATCACGCGTCCCCCTACGCAGCACTCAACCCCAACTTCTCTCTTCCTTCCCTGAATCTGGCACCGTGATACACTCAACCAACAACGTCTTCAACCACCATGACCGAACAATATCTCATCTGCACCGCCTGCGGCACCCAACACCCTACCACCTCCCGCTCCTCCCTCAAGACCTGCTTCATCTGCGACGACCCTCGCCAATTCGTTCCTCCCTCAGGGCAATCCTTCACCACCCTCTCTGATCTGCGTTCCTCCACATCTCCCAAGTACAAGAATGAGTTCCATCCATACAAGTACTCCAGACCACAGGAAAAGTTCAACGCAGCAAACTCAAACCCAAACTCATCCTCAGACGAAGAGCCGAAGGAGGCAACGATAGGCGAGTTAAAGCAAGCAGAACTGATCTCCATCGTCACCTCCCCCAAGTTCGGCATCGGCCAGCGCGCCATCCTCGTTAAGACTCCTTGGGGGGAACACGTACTATGGGACTGCGTGGCCTTTTTGGACGATGAGACAGTACAGAAAATCAAGCAGCTGGGGGGTATTGACGCGATGGTGATTAGCCATCCGCACTTCTACACGACGCRTCTGGAGTGGGCAAGGGCTTTTGGTGACTGTCCTGTTTACTTGGCTGCGGATGATAAGAAGTGGAGGGCGAGACTGGATGAGGGTGGTGTCCAGAGGGAGATTACCGGGGAGGAAACGAGGATTACGAACAAAATGGAGGAGGATTTGGGGGTTGAGGCTGTCAAGTTGGGGGGCCACTTTCCTGGTAGTTGTAAGTCCAGTCTTAGACCCCTTCAGGTTCTTGATGTGTGTGTGTGTGTGTGAGAGAGAGATAACTAACATGTTGAAGTGGTCCTACACATCCCTCACTCTGGACGTCTACTTACGGCAGATACAATCTTCACCACTCCCTCTGGACTGTCGAACTGGGAGGTGAATGCCCTTGGGGAACCTCGCTCTCGACCAAAGGACACCAATTCGTACTCGTTCATGTGGAGCATTCCCAACATGATCCCTCTAAGCGCAGATGAGATTGCGCGTATGTGGGGGATCTTGAAAAAGTATGACTTCAAGAGCACCCATGGCCTGATCCTGCGTCAGGACATTGAGGATGTTAATGTCAAGAAGAGGGTGTTGGAGAGTGTTCAGATCCAGTTGAAGATGATGGGGGTGAAGGAGCATCCAATCTTCAGTGAGGAGATCTGAGGCGGAGAGGGATGTCATGGTATTGCTATCATGTTGGCACGGGATTCAAAAAGAAATGGCGGTATTAGTATTGCTCCTTGGGGAAAGAGATATCGTCATGTGCCTTCCTCGACATGTCTGACAGTCGGTTGAAGCCCATTGTGCCTTCCCTCTTACTGAGGCTGCCCTGTCTACTTAATGGAAGCAGCTTCCAAACAAAAACAAGAAAAAGACATACAACACCAGGTTATTCGCTGGCCGTCACCGAACCAACTACTAGTCTGGCGGTCACTGGCTTATCTAGGGGAGATCGAACGGGATCCCGAGTTTTGGCCCAAGTGCCTATGGTCGTATGTATTTTGCTGGTGGCTACAGGTGGAGGAAGTGATTGAGGCTGGGGGTTGGGGGGTTATAAACCTTGCTGGAATCATCTTTCCTTCTAGTTCATAATACGCTTTGAGCCACTATCCAAATTTTCAAACTCAACTTTCATTCAGCTTTTCTACACAAGATCATTTCAGTTCCAACTTCTATATACAACCACCAGTTCCTCATCAACAAATTTCCCTCCCAACACCCCGCTCACTCTCCATCACTACACAACCAAACCCAATCAACCCTTCATCTCCTTCATCTCCTTCTTTTCTGCCTCAAACACATACTTCATATCCTCCCTATTTTCCTGTACCACCCTCCCCCACTCCACGCAAACCCTAAACAAATAAACCTCCTCATCCTCCCTCCTCAACGCGCCCCCCGCCCACTTCGCCCCTTGCTCCGCGATCCACTTCGCCTCCTCCGTTCTTGACTTAAGTCGCACCTCCCGTCCATTAATCATCGCCCCTTTGGTGCTTCCCAACCTATCGGCACCCGAAGCTTTACCCTTTAATCCCGTGAAATAAGCGAGCGTGGCGTGCAGGGAGTGGAAGCGGATGTCGAGGGGGATGAAGTGCAGGTAGGGTTGGAGGCGGGAGGAGTACCAAGAGACAAAGAGGGAGGAGGAGAGGGGGACGGTGGTGCTTTTTAGGGCGGTGGTAAAGGGGATGGAGCCGGAGGAGGATGATCCTGGGGAGGGGTCGAGACTTAGGAGATATTGGTTTGATAGGGGGTTGGGAGAGGGGGGGAGGATGCTGCCCCTGGTGGTGAATTCGTTGGAATCTTCTTCAGAAGAGGAAGAGGAAACGGAGGAAAAACCAATGTCGAACGGCAAAAGGAAGTTGAGCAAAGAGGTCGGGACGCGTTCATAAGCGGCGCGGGAGCGGACTTCGTTTTGAGGGATGAGCATGAGCGTTTCGGAGGAAGAGGAGTTGTCGGAGACCAAATGGACGAGACGTTCCTGGTGGCCGCCGTGGAGGAGCTCGTCAGAGACCTGCGGCGCTTGAGCCCCGCGCCAGTAGAGTGCCGGCGTCTTGAGGTCGAAGTCGCTGGTATCCGGCTGGGTGTTCGCCTTGTTGAGGACCTCGTCGAGGGTGGGGATCGGGATGAGGATGTCGCTGTAGCTGGAGGTCTTGGACCGGCTGAAGACGGGGACTAGGTCGCGCAAGGGAGGGACGGCGGGCGAGGTGAAGAAGAAGCTGTGTAGGTGGAAGAGGTCGGATTGGTGGCAGATGGATTGCGAGGCGGCCCAGTCGCTGAGGAAGATGCCGGACCCCTTGGAATGGGGGCGCACGCACGAGAGGCAGAAGTCCCGGACGTCCCAGTGGATGCCGGCGCGGGTGGCGGTGCCGGGTGGGCAGGTGAGGGCGGTCATTTCTTGGAATTTGCGGACGGAGATGGATGAGGAGGGTTGGATGAGGTCGAGGGGGTGAGATGGTGCTTCGCCTTCGTCTCCTACTTCTCCTTCACGCTTGGTGAGGAACTTGCCGAATCCCTTTTGCTTTGCCTTCTCGGTGAATCTCCTCACGTCCTCCCAAGGGGTGAGGACTCTTGGCCGGTCATCCAGGTTGATGGGGAGTTCCATGTCAGGAAGGTGTTTTGCGAACTTGTTGACCATCTTGACCAACTCGTCCATGACCATTGCGTGTTCAGAATCTCTGGATAGGCTGTGCGAAGCTGTGCCATTGGCGACTTTGAGCAATGCGATGCCTGGTTCCTTGGCCACCCGTTGAATGTCCTCTCGGATTTTGCTGGGTGAGATTCCCCAAAACGGACGGATATCGTGGACCACCTGATCGAAGTCGTCGATGATGGGTGACTTGTGATCAACGGCGAACTTGTACCACTCATCAAACTTTGGTGGCGGATCTCTCCCGCCGTACCGAGCTTTGTACTCATTAACGGCAACCGGGAGAGACTTGCTGGCTGCGGCATGAGTCATGTACCTGTCGGCATTGGTCCGGGCCTTGAAGATCATTGTCTCGATGGGATGTTCGAATAAGTAGTCATTCCTGTTGTTGGAAATGGCGACGATGGTGGCAGCGATGAGCGAGATGAACATGAGCGCAACCAGGATGGTACGATGGATGAGGACCACTCTTTGTATGTTGTTGGCGTAAACAAAGATCGATGTACCCAAGCATATCAGGACTATGGCGAGGTATGCAATGCCGTGCATGGTATTCTCAGCGCCTCCGGTGAGCTTCAGCTTGCCCCATCCAACAACGAGACCGGAGATGAAGGTGAAGATGCCCACAAGAGATAGCGGTGTCTTCTCAGTAGTCAGGAGGCTCGCAGAAACGAACAGGACAGCAACGGCAAATCCATCCGCAACGACGTCAAAGACATACAAGGCATCGATACCCTTGAACTGATGGCTTAACGGCACAGAAGGCAGAAACAGGCGGAGAGAACTGTACAGAAAACCGCTGCCAACTGCTGAGGCCAGAAAAACCACACTTAGAGATATCAAACGGCTCTTGTTTGTCCTGGCCCAAGCGAGGACGCGCCATAGTAGGATCACAATGACACCGTCCAACAAGAGACCAAGCCATTGGAGTGAACGGACAAGGGTGCTATTGTCGAAGCTGGTACAGATGTAAGTCGACCTCATGTCCTGGGAAGAGGCGAGATAGGCCCCCAAGGAGATGAAAAAGGTGGAAATCGTGAGGGACTGCTTTGACTCAGCAACCCAGTCCACAACATCATCATATGTTGTTCGTCCAAGGTCATTTTCCTCCTCGGGTTCCTTGGTCGAGCCTACACGGGCTCGTCGACCTGGTAAGAGCTCATAGAAGAGAATTACCAAAGGAAGAAAGGCCTCCACGCCAGCAGACGAACACTGCAAGTCCGCCGTCACCCGATGGAACAGTTCGAGTCTGAAGATGATTGCTGCTATGAGAACTGGGAGAAAGTATCGTCGTGGCCTTTTCGGTAGGCTGGCAGGAGCAGGCCTCAGGGAACCCCCCTCATCATCTTCTCGAGGTCAGTATCGTTGTTGATGGGCCGGAAGTGATGTCCACTTACCGAACCTCCCGTTGGAACCTGGAAGCCATTGCCCAAAGTGACTGGCAGCATAAGAGAAAGCTCCAGCTGTCAACAGGACTAATATAGATGAGACTCGTGGTTGTTCTGTTCCATGTGTAAGTAGGTATCCGTTGTGTAACATGTCGTGAGTACTTCCACTTACCAATTAATTGGTGACTTTCTATACTATGACCAAGCCAAAGGAAGGAAGCTACGGCACTAGTAAGAAACAAGTTACAATTAGCATATGTTTGTTGTATGCAATCTTCATGCACCCTGTCGGCATCAAGTCTCAACTCACCAAAACGCCGAGAGCTGTGACCCTCCAGTCGCCCCGGACGCCATGAGGCTCAAAAGGGGTAACTGTTTTGTCTATAAAATCCAATGCAAAACTTGTTTAACGAGAGGTTCGAAGTAAAAGTCTATAGTACGAATACTAGGTAGGAATATCTTCAAAAGAAAAATAATGCCATCAACCCATGCTCTCCCAAGTGGAAACGAGCTGACATGACGATAGTATGAGAAAGAAGGAAAAGAAAAGGACCTCCATGACTAGAATAACACTCCGCTGACAGAATTCACGGACTGAATCTCAACTCAGCCCCTGTTTCCATCGCCAATAAGATCTCCGTTGGGTGCCCCTGGCTCCAGAAGCCTGGGACAAGCCTGGAGTCCGGGGATATGACCCCCTTTTTTTCCTCCTGACATCTGCCTGCCGGGGGCGGCCGGTTGTTGTGTTGCATGCTGGGGGAAGCTACTGCTAAGGTGTACTAGGAGATCCTGCCTAAGCAAGGTAGAAAGAGAAGTACCTGCTAACAGTTTAATTACCTGCATCGGCTGCAGCTCTGACGTTACCGCCCGGGCCACTCCACCATCCGCGGCTCCCCAAAGTTCGGTTACATTCCCAACTTCAACCCGAAGTTCCATAGAAGCTTCGTTGGAATCAGTCCGACCCCTTCTTCTATTTCGGCAGCCTCATGGTTTCTTTTTCTCAGCACGTTTTAACTTCTCGACGCTCGTTCAAACATCAGCATACCTCTACAACCTTTTTCTACAATTCGAAAAAGACCCACAGCTTCAACTGCCTAATTCCACCCGATACTTCCTACCAAAACCACGGCCGAACGCAACGCCGACCGAACCACCGATATTCTCACCACCACTCGAAAACACCCCAAGAACAATGTCAAGATGACCAACCTCCAAACCGGCCCTACCACCCGCGGCCTCCAACGCTTCGCCATCCCCGCCGTCTGCGGCCTCATCACCTTCCTCGGCTACTACTCGCAATACCTCTTTAACACCAGTCCCGACCTCGCTCCCGGTCCGCTCACCCGCCGCGAATCCATAACCCTCAACACCCTCCTCGTCTGCCTCTGGCTGACCTACTACCAAGCCTGCACCGTTGATCCCGGGCGGTACAAGTTCCCACCGCAGCCAAAAGAGAAAGAGGAGGATAACAATACCACAAGAAGAGGAGGACCGCAACAAAGCGCAAGATGGTGCAAAAAGTGCTCCGCCCCCAAGCCCCCGCGCGCGCACCACTGCCGACACTGCGCCCGCTGCATCCCGCGCATGGACCACCACTGTCCATGGACTGGCAACTGCGTTTCTTTACAAACCTTCCCGCACTTCCTGCGCTTCCTGGTGTACACCAACGCCGCGCTGGTCTACTTTGCCCGTCTGCTCTGGGCTAGGCTATACTACGGCCTCTGGGACCAGCGGCACGTTCCCGCTTACCTGGGTCCCAGCGTGGGAGCGCTGTTGGGCTGCACGATGCTGAGCATCGCGTGGTTTGCGACGCAGTTCGCGCTGACGGTGTTGTTGGTTACCACGGTGCGGAGCTGGGTGCTGGGCAAGACGATGATTGAGGAGTGGGAGGCGGAGAGGCATGAGGCGCTGTTGGCGAGGTCGTATGATGGGGATGATTACTGGGGCGCGGATGGACACGGTGGGTTTGTGCCGGTTAAGGTGGAGTTTCCGTATGATAATGGGTTTTGGACGAACATGGCGCAGGCGATGGGGACGAATAACTTTTTGAGGTGGTTCTTGCCGGTTGATGGCGGTGGGCCGAAGATCAGCAATGATACGCCGTGGAAGGGGACGGGGTGGGAGTATGAGGAGAATGGGTTTAATGATCGGGTGGGCATGTGGCCGCCGCCGGACCCGGAGAAGCTGCGCAGGGAGAGGGCGGGTGCTGGTGGGAAGTGGCCCGGTGCCAGGGAGAATCTGAGTACAGAAAAGCCGGAGGTCGAATACTACCGGAGTTCCGAAGACATGAAGGTTGCGTTTAAGAGGAGGCAGCAGGAGGATTTGAGGAGAAGACAGCAGAGGAGACAGCACTCGTCTGAAGAGGACGAGATCATGGCTGAGTTGGAGGAGGATGAGGGGTATGAGCGGCGCTCAAGGACACGCTCACCACCACAACAAGCTAGGACATGGATGAATAGCGAGGGCGATACTCTGTGGGATTACGGTGTTGATGTGGACGAGGAGGAGAGTTATGGATATCCAGGCCAAGGAGTCTCCGAGTCAGTACCGCTTGTTGGGACGGCGACCGGATACGATGATGGCCAAGGAGACGAAGACGAGGACGTGCCCCTCGCTGAGCTAATACGCAGACGCAGAGTAAGAAACAGTGGAGGATATGAGTGAGGAGCAAGAGCATATATGCACTTTACCAGTTTTATAATAACAGATACCCAATGCACATATTCCTTTGTTTGGACAAACTCCTAGTTTCTTTCTCTGGTGGTTCAATTTGTTGCTATCCGCCTCGTTCAGCCAACTGCGCTTGAGCAATCGTGAATATGTTAAGAGGGGGTTATAAACCATACCAGGAATCACCGTGTTCCCTTTACTCAATAACACGCATTGAACCAGTCAGTCAGTATCCAGGTTCGATACTTCCAAATCCCCTCTGATTAAGGTAAGGTACTCTCCGCTCAACCCGACCCTATTCGATTCGCCTACCCTCAAAGAGTCCGAGTCCGGCCCACTGAACGCTGTTCCTTCCTTCCCTCCATTTCATCCCTTCCCTTTCCCTTCCCAGTCCACGGTCCACCCACCCAGGCCTCCCTGGCCTCTCTCTTCCTCCTGACTCCTCCTCCTCCTCCTCCTCACTGCCCATTCAACCAACTCAAATAACAATTCCACCCAATACTAATCACATTAACAAACAACACCCTATGATCCAACGGCACCATCTTGAAATTCACCAGTTGCACAAACGGCCAAACCATCCAATTTGTGCTCAGTGCCTCCCAATAATTCTTCTCCAGCTTTTCTTTAACATCCGTGCCCTCCATGACCGCCATGGAACTCAAGAAAATCCCAATGAAAGTAGGCGCAAACAATCCCTGGTCGGCAGCCACACGGGCAAGGATGGTCTTGTTGGCTGAGCCGGGGATAACCACTCGTTTTTGTAAAAAGCGGAACCAAGTGGTGGCTGCGGGACCGAAGACGGCGCCGCCGTAGAAGACCATCCGGCCGGTGCGCGTGAGGTCGTGGTTGGAGAGCCCCCGACGGTCGACGAGTTGTTGGGCGGCGACGTCGCCTACGCCGAAGAGGATGGAGGTTGTTACGGCTTGAGTGAGGAGGGGCCGGGCGGCGAGTTGGGCTTTGTACCTGGAGTTGGCGTTAGAGAAAGAAGGGGAGGTGGGCGTGGAGGGGAGGGTAGGTGAGATGTCAGATGGGGAACTTACCAGTTGAGCATCTTGGCTGATTTGTGAGGGGGTTGATTAGGTGGTTTTGTTTAGATAGGGGCTTGTGGACGGGTTTGGTCCACGTCCTTTGAGTTGGGTTGGATTGGGTTGAGTTTTTGAGTGTTTTGAGGCCCGAAAAGCGAAGTGGTGATGATAACCAAGGCGAGGAAGTTTGAAGTGGGTTGACCAACGACGACGACCAAACAGAGCTACCAAGTCTAGAAGGTGAATGACCAGCTTATCTGTCCGCGGGACTGGAGGCAAACGGAGACCTTTTCTTTGGGATGAAAAGGAAATTCAAGTCTGTAGTCGTGACACGAAGCGGTTATCGCGGCTCAGATATCAAGACTTGGCGGTCCGTTGAAGTCGTTCTCCCAACCCAACTTGGAAAGTTTCCGTAGTGTCGTTGAGATTGGTTGTATGTTTCCGAGGCCGAGAGGAAGACAAACAAAATGTTTACAAGAAGGTAATAGAGAAGGAAGAGTCAAGAGAGTCTCAGATCAGTTTCAGACTCCTGGGTATTTTTTTTGGATCCAGATTTTCAATTTGACGAAAACAGCACAAGCACAAAAAAGCAACGAAATCCAGCTGGTGGTCCCTGATCATCATCAATAAAAACAACCAAACACGTCGTCGACCCCTCAAGATGTACATTATTATTTCCCAGAATCCGTTAGACCCCTTCAGCCTTCAGTGGCGGTATATACCGCTACGACTCATTCGAATCGGATTTATCCCCCACGTTGTACTAGCCAATTACATCTGGAGAGAGACCTTCACGCTCACGCCTTAACGGGGCACGCAGACCTCAGCAAACCACATAATTGGTCAAGACAGGGGGGGATAAATCCGATTCGAATGAGTCGTAGCGGTAGGGGTGGTGATGCCCTACGACGCTGTTCTCACAGTCTGTGACCGGAAATAATTGGATTCGGGACAATGTTCCCCGGCCCCTTTACCCCACATTATGTGGGGGTTCTGCCCCTGTTTGTCAACTGTCAACTGAACATGAGCTGAACTCCGAGCGGCAGTTCAACCCATCTTTGACATGACATCATGCAGGTCGGTTGGGGTCTACCAGTATCAAGTAGATGCCGACGCAAAATACAAGTATTCCTTATGCCTTCTCGAGTTGTTGACTTGAGGAGTACAGAGAAGATTTTGTGTGTTCCATCTGGCATAACCCCAATAAACACCAAACGCGAGAACCAAAAAAAAAGTCGTAAAGATAACCATTCAAATAAGAATAAACATTAACTAACTACTCGCTCGCTTGCTTTGCCTTGCTTTGCCTGCCATGCCTGCTTTAAAACGACTGTAACCGACTTTCGTCTCTCCTCCTAATGTTGCTTGCTCTATGGTTTGTAGGGGTGTAGAAAAGATAAGCCATCCGCGCCGGTAGTAGTGTAGTAATAAGGTAAGGTCAACCAGAACACCCGATGGTGATGATACCCTGGAAAGAGAAAAACAAGAAACGAAAAAGTAAAGTGCCTCCAACTCCATCCATACTTGTCTTTTCTCTTGACCCGCGCCCCGCCCTGCCGAGTATCTTTCCTGTCCGTCTGACCGTCTGAAAACGATGTGTGTGGTATAATAATAAAACAAAAGACCCGAAAGGAGAAGAATCCAAAACGTCAATCCATTACTTCATATCGAACCAAAAGCAGCAGCCATTTCTCTTCTTTTCCTTCCACTTCCAGTACCCAAACCCGGCCCTAACCACCACGACCGCCTCTTCCTCAACTTCGTCCTCTCCCCCCCTCCCCGCATCCGCAAAGAAGAATGACTTCTCCGGACCAGAGAACCAGCAGCAGAGCACTACCCACTGCTGTTATCCGTCCGTCCAAACATCCTCCTCAACGCGCCAAACTTCTTTTTCTTCCCGGTTGGGGTCTCAGACCTCTCAGGCGGAACCACCTCAGTGCCCGCTGCAGACAAAGCGGTAGCAGTACTAGCCCTCCTGGGACCCAGCCCCGGAGCGAACGGACCGTTCGGACCCGATCCACCGCTGATGGACCTCGTCCCGAGACTTCCACCGGTAGCGGCAGCAGTGGTGCCGGATCTCCTAATAAATCCCGGCATGGGGATGCCTCCTCCATTCATGGTCTCTTCGATGGGTGGTGGTGCCTTTTCGCTTCGGCCGGGGAGAGAAAAGCTGGGCATTCTAGATCCACGTTTTTGGAGGCGGGGGTGATGGCTCTTGGGACTTATATCAGAGGTGTTGTTGGTGTCGATGGTAGCAGGGGTTCGCAACCTTTCCTCGGCAGCATCGACCTCCTGATCCTGATCGACTTGGCCCTGGTTTCTTAACCCTTTCAATTCAGCTTTGCTCCTCTCTAGCTTGGTATCTCTCCTCACAGCGCTCTCCACTGGTGCTTCCGGGCGAGCGATGGCGTCGGCACCTTCCTGGACGTGTTGATGATGGTGCTTCTTACGCGAGAAAACGGACATCAGCCCACGCTTGGGACGGTGCTGCTCGGTGGCAGCGGCGGGGGCCTCAGAAGTTCGAACATTAGGAGCCGTTTGCGACGTAGGCAAGATCTGGCCACGGCCGGAGCGAGTACGGCGAAGCTCTTCGTTTCCGGCTGCTACGTCGTTGTCGTAGTCGGCTTGCGTAGGCGCGATTGCAGACCCAAGTCTTGCCGTTTTCGACAATTTCTGATGACCACCAAGGGATCCAACGCTACCACGCGCATTACCATTACCATTAACAGCCCCGTTCCTGTGATCATATCCTCCTTCCTGCTCTTCAGCAATGGACACCTGTCTGTCACGCATACCGCCCAAAGCCATACTCCGCGCAGCAGCTGTCACAGGCGCCGAAGCCGAGCCCTTCAATCCGGACGGAACCACCGGCACCGGCGGCACGACCTCATCTTCGTCACTCGACTCGTCAAACCGGCTTCTAAATCTGCTGGCAATCCCGGCATCCTCCTCATCGCTCGAATCTCCGAACCTGCTGGAGAACTTACTTCCAGTCGATGTCCTCTTCTTCCCACCAGCACCTCCCTTCTTTCCCAGTGTGGGCATCTTCATACCGCCAGGACTTCTCCTTCCACCACTGTTCGCCGCAGAGTCACGCAGCGTGGTGCGCATACCCATACCCATGCCTGAGCCCACTGTCCCCCTGCTAGAAGGCGGGGTGTCAAGCCTGGAGTTCGAGTTGGTGGGCGTCATAGCTCGCAAAGAGGTGAGAAGCTTAGTGCCACTTCCGCGGCTGTCTACTGATCCAGCAGCTGGCGAGTTCGGACGGAGAGATTTTGGGAAACCGCCAGCAGAAAGGCCGTTGCCGGCTGAGCTGGCGCGGGCGCGCTTAAAGCTGCTCTCGCTGCTAGTGGAACCACGGCGCTTGATGTGTGACTGGTGTGTGCTTGCTAGGCGGATGGTAGAGGTTCGGGGGGCCATAGCCTCCGAAGCTGCACGACGTTCTCGCTTCGTTAGTTGAGGTGTTGAAGGAACTGGAGCAGGATTTGGGTAAGATGCTCGGCGGTCGGCCGGAGGCTCAGAGCGCAGGGATTTGCGGAGTCGAGGTCCATCATTCACGGCGGCAGCCTTGGGTTGAGGAGGCGCACTACGCATAGTAGTTCGCATCGTCATCGTCGATGCCACCGGTGCTACGGGAACTTCAGGCTCCTCCCACTTAGTGCCAGGCTTGATCTGATAGGAACGTTCGGGGCTCACATGAGCAGGGGCAGGGGCAGGGGCAGCCGTTTCCTTTGTCTTCCCCTTGGTCTTTTTCTTCCGGGGCTGCTCCTCCTGAGGCGGCGCCTGTTGTTGCTGCTGTTGTTGCTGTTGCTGCTCAAGCATCATCTGCCGAGCCATCTGCACAGCTAAAGCCTGCCTTTCCGAGTTCCTCCTCTCAACCGACTTCTTCCTCCTGGGCTTCTCTACCGGGAGGCTGATTTCTTCCCTATCGCCTTCGATTCCAGCATCCTCCTTGGCTTCACGTTCCAGCTGGGCTCTTCGCTCAGCTGTAAGACTCCTCCAATAAGCCTTGGCCCGCTCCCAGTCGTCCTCTTGAGGCGACTCGCCGGAGTGAGATCCAATGGCTGTCGTGGCGGTCGAAAGTGCAGGCACAAGACTTCGTGGCGGATCGGGAGGTGATGGGGTGTCAGGGACTTCATGTTGGCGGGAGTTGTTGGCTCCAGGAAAGTCCAAAACAGCGTTGAGTGACTGAAAGCCCTCCCCTTCGGCCTCAGAAAGATCCTCATGGGCATCAGCGTATACACTTGAGTCATCCGATTCACTTTCCGATGCCGGCTGCGATTGATTGCCTGTCGTCTGTTGTCCAGTAGCTTGTTCGACACCAGTGGCCGAACTCTTGGACGTATCCGAATCTTCGGGAAACCCACCGGGAACCTCCACAAAGAACTTGGGCGCTTCGTTCTGGCTCACTGGGGGGGTTGGCTGTGTCAAGGAGATAATCGGGATATTCGGAGCACTATTCCGTCGCCGAGCTTCCTCCTGAGCAAACCTCGAGTCGATAGCGAGGGTGTTTCCATTCTGGAAGGCCGTCTTGACGGGAGATGCTTGTGGTGAGGATAGCGAATTCCGACGCGGCTGTTGTGGCGATTCCATGAAACTCGGGTAGTCGTATAAGCTGCCTGTCATCTCGGACGCAAGACTGGTCGACCCATCACTGTCGTCGCTAGCATATCCACTTCCCTCCACCGACGTAACCACTGGTGGAAGCGGTTCTCTAAACCGTGAGATATTAGCTGGACTTCGTACCCGTTCCTCGCGCTCCCTTTGCAGCATGCTACCTATAGCATGGTCATTGCTTTGTGCAAAGCTTTCGGCCATAGGGCTCACAGGAAGTGGCGTATTGTATGGCGTGGTGTAAGCAACATCCCCTATCGGTCGAAGTGGTCGTTCACCCTCCGCTTCCTGTAGCTGTGGTTTCCTGACATTCCTGACGCTGCCAAAGCTGGGAAGCGCTGGTCGTGGCTTCATAACCTCCTCATCGTCAAGCGTCGCCGACAAGTCCGCATTTGCCCATCGACGGATACCGGTAGGGCTAACTAAAGGTGGTGAGATCGATCGCTCTTTAGGGGCGGGCTCGGCGATGGCTGGTTGGGTTTCGTCATCGAAGCTTACCCGCACGGACTTCTTCCGTTTCACGGGCCGGTCTGTACTCCATGAGGCTTCCGACGAGAGGTCAGAGGGCGACGGGCCGCGGACGGGGCTGGTCTGTTTCAGAGCCGACTTTCGTGGGGAGACTGATCGGGGTGGTGGTGAATGCCTAACAGTTAGAGTATCTTGAACAGGTCCAAAGTGTGCTTGTCGAGCCGGGCTTATTGAGGAGGCCCGAGTAGGTTGATTATTCTTCTGAGACACTGAAGCTGCCCGTATTGGTAGCTGACTAGCTTGGGAAGATGACTGTATTGGTTGTTGTTCTGATTGCGAGCGTGTATGTGAGACTATCCTCTGTCGAGATGGTACCGAGTCGAGAGCACTAGAGACCCTCGACATGTTTGTCTCATCTGACTCTGACTCTTCCAACTCTGGCTCCTCCCTCACAATGGAAGGCAACCTCCTCACCATTGGGCGACCATCCTTAGTTACGACCATTGATGTTGATGTTGTTGGGTGATGGTGGTCGGTGATGACTTCTTCTTCAACATCCGAATCCTCTTCCTGTGGTTGTTCAGTCGGCTGAGGTTCAGTAGCTGGCGAAGTTACAGCAGATTGTGAGGGTGACCGTTCTTCGGCTTCCTGGCGTGAGTCTTGTACTGCTGGTGATTGTTGAACAGGGGCTGGTACTTGTACCTGTGGAGCTGTCCTTGTCGTGGTAGCGGTGCCGGTATTACCGGTCTGGTCGCTTGTTGGGACGTTACTCTTAGTACGACCCACGGTACCTTGTGCGAGGTGTGTCCCAGCCTTGGGTGGATGCTTCTTCTTCTTTGATCGGGTGGGTTGCTGTGATGCTGCTATGATGGCGTGTTCAACGGCGAGGAGGTCGGAACGTCTGATCATCCGACGGGAGTTGGGATCGTAGACCAATGTTTGGTCAACGGCGGAGGCGGAGGAAGCTCGCGGTCGAGTGGAGGATGGGGTCCCCGCCTCTAATAATAGGGAACCCCTTGACCGCTGGGGCTGGACCGCCGGTTGAGAATCTTGGGCCGGAAAGTCGGTGGTGCTGCGGGTATCAGCCGGGGATACTGGCGGTGAGCCGACCCTAACCCGGGCTGGATACGAGAAATTGATGGATGACGCCCGACTATTAGGCCGATCTTCCTGATGCATCGCAATCTGGGGTGGACTCGATGGCGGGCTTGCCATTGCTGGATCCGTTCTCCGGACGCTTGACAGGTCTCCCACTTTGGCGGGCCCAAACCAAGATGGAGCATCGTCCGTCCCCAGTTTCTGCGATGGGACGCGTTCAACGCCCATGCTTTGTGTTCTGCGGTGCGCACTCTTCTGGGGCGCGCCCGTCCCCGCCGTTCCAACGGTCGTGGCCACATTCTTGGGCAATGCTGGAACAGGGGGTAGGTCTTCGATGGACTGAGACTGACGCCGTCCGGAGTTTCTGCTATCGGGTCGGTGTGGACTGGGGCTTCGGAAGGTGCGCTCGGTCATGGAGCTCGAGCTCCCACTGCGCCGCAGGTTTGGTCTTCCGCGGGTATCGGGGTTCGTACGTGTGGATGCCACGGAGGCGCTGCGCCGGACGGTGCGCTTCGTCTGGACTTCGGCGACATTGGTCGGAGTGATGGGTCGGGCACGGAGGGCGGCGGCGGCGGCAGCGGCAGACAGGTTCGAGGCTTGTTGAGCTTCATTGCGCTTGAAGACGGCGGCGGCGGCGGAGGCAGCATTGGGATTCGCAGTCGCCGCGGTCAAAGGCTGTTTATTGCGCGACATGGAATCTAGCAGTCAGCAATCGGGATTCCTTTCGCGACTGGACTGGACTGGACTGGACGGGACGGGGACCATAGGGTATCCGCGAAAGCATGGGGAAGGTAGGAATGGAGAAACAAGGGATAATTGAACCGCAGCTGGCGCCGGTCGAGCGAGCTAGTAGTAGTGTAGGAAAGTAAGTGTAATTGCAAGCGCGCCGACCATGTCATACATCCAGAATCATGGCGTCGCGAACAAAGACAACGATGATCGAAATGGGCACTGTCTCACTGTCTCGGGGGACAGGACCAGGCCGAAAGGAGGTCTAGAAAAGGGCCAATGACGACATACCGGATTGGGCGGCCGATGCCTCCGCGAGCTGCCGAACATTGTTCGAATGTCGTATCCTCAGCTCGACAAGTAGTACCTCTAGTATTTCTACCTGGATGTCGCTGTCGTCGCTATGTGTGTGTGTGGTGTCTCTGTGTTCTTGTTCCAGGCCATCCCAAACCTGGCGATCTTGCTCATTACCGAGCGAGGCTTCTCATAGGGCGCAATCGAGGAATTAGTGGAGGGACTTCAGGTCGGCTGCTGGATGCGAGAAAAAGGAGAGATTGAAGGAGCCGTTGGTCGTCGCAAAAGGTTTATCGGACGGAAGAGAGGGAGGGTCGGCGACGACACGTGTAGATGAGGGCGGTGATTGCGTGGTGTGGTGGTGGGTGTGCTGGTTGTTGTTGGAGAGTGGCAGCGCCGGACTGCATGGAAAACGAGGGTGCCGGGACTTGTTGTGTCTTGTTGGGTGGTGTGGTATCGAGAAAAAAAAATGATGACGGAGGACGGGAGTTGCGTAGTGCGGTAACTGCGGTCGCAGTGCAGTTGCAGTGTGCAGCAGCCCCCTTCTTCGTTTGCACAGCGAGGGTCTTGGTTTCTTGCGTACCTCTAGGAAGGATGCGTGGAAGGTCCAAAGTCACTGCAACCGGACGGAGCATGTGAGCCGAATCTCGTTCCCGCCGAGTCTGCCGTCCAACAAAAAACTGGAACTTGTTTGCGCCCTGATGAGCTGAAGGAGGTGACGATGACGACGGCACAGCAGCAAATGGCCTCCTACACATGGGATCCCCGGATGAGGACTACAAAATCATGGACCTCGTCAGCAACGGAAGCCCTGGGAATGCCGGGATGGATCTTGAAAAAAATAAAAAGTGTATCGCCGTGTCTGTCCAACTCCACACCACGTACGGGCATCCAGGGGCACCTCACTGCGCTGCCCTGTGCCGTGCCGTGACGCTGGAGCCACATTTCCGAGCGCATTTCCACTTCTGTGAACGTCGTCGTCGTGATCCTGAAAAAAGAGGAGCGGAGTCTCTCTCACGCTAAACCTCAAACTCATAAGGCTAAAAACCAGGGGATTGGCAAAGGCACTAAGCCCGATTGAGGCTTTCACCAACAATCCCAATTCGTGAATGCATGCGTCAGTGTGTCACTTTTTGGGTTCCTTTTGTGTTTCCCAATCCCACTCCCAATTCCCAAAGAGAAGCTCCCCATTCTCCTGCATGTGCTCTCTTTGGGTCTGCCGGTAACGCAGGGAGAGCACTGCGGCACTCGGCTGCCATGTATCGAACAAGCATAAAGCATTCTGTATGGCATCATAGGTAGGCAGGTAGGACAGTCCAATGTGATTGATTTGATTGATTGCTTGCTTTCTCGAGATTCCCGTCCCTTTCATTGCCGAGGATTGGGCGAGACCGCATGGATACCTCTTCAGGAGAAGATGACTTGCACCATCATCACCTTCGATCAATATGCGCGGATCTGCCTTGCTTGTGCTTGACCTTGGCCTTGGCCTGGCTGGTTGTTTGAACCTTCCTGCCCTCATCGTCCATGTCCAACCAAAACCATCCCCGTTTGTGATCAACTCCATCTGTTCGCTTTTCCAGATGCGGAGTGTATGGATTCACTTAGGTTGCTCGACATGATGAAAGGTGTTAAAACCGTCAAACACGTTTAGGTTCGACTCAGTCCAGCCAGCACAGGCGCCGTTCATCCAATCGGTCTGCTCGAGATAAACTATGTCTTTGTCTGACGGCGCACACGAAACGGTTGGGCTTCGACGCTTGATTGAGGCTTTGACCTTCGGTACCCTTCGGCGGGGTTTGTGACATTTGGCGATCGTCGAGACGGGACCTCTACGGAACTCCTCCCGTTCGTCTCCACTTGGGAATTCCCGTCATTGTTCGGGAAGCGCCGTACGTAGTGATGCCGGACCTCGGTTCGATGATAGCAAAGGTATGGACATTGAACATCTCCTGTAGTATTACGTTAGTTAGATCAAGCTACAGCACCAGATTTAAGGCATGATCATAATTTTCGTTTTCTATGTATTATCTGTTTACTGTCTTCCCGCTCGAGACTCTACCTACCCGTACTTGTATGCATCTGCGATAGCGTAGGTACATTGTTGTTGCTTATGACCATCATCCATCCTCTCCAACTGCTAACGGAGCCCATTGCCATTGCCATCAACAAAGGGCATCCCATCCCCAGAGTCCCACCAAGCGTTCGATAGTACAGCTAAACTTATTGTTCCTTTCTCTCCGTCTTTACCATTAACTAGCATTGCTAATCGTGTGATAGTAAGTTGTATACCGGAGAAACCTCCGTGTGTTGAGCAGTGATCATCGTAGTTCGTTGGTCGTGTTGCGATTTTGCGTGAGCCGACCTAGTAAGTGGTATGCGCTTGGTTGTATAAGTACCTGTAATCCTCAAGCCGCAGTTGTTATAACAGTTCAGTCTCTCCTGTTGTCGCCGAGACGTATCGTCCACACTCTTGTCATCCAGTCACTGGCCACGTCGCCCGAGCACCGAGTCCTGACGCCAAAGCAGTATAATCGCTCCTCCTATCAATCATCTCCAGTCGCTATGACCACTCCGACATCTTTCTCCTGTGTCGAGCCTTCCTCTCCATATCATAAAATCCAGAACAGGGTATAAAACAACGCTAATATTGCTGCAGACTAATATTACAAAGAATCGGGGGTGGGGTGGTGGCATGGCCACAAAAGCCTTGGCTACGTCCCACCCCCATCAGGCACCGTCGAAACACGGGGAACGTGATCTGGAACACGTTCATGTCGTTCGGCTTCTAGTCCGTTTTCTGGCGGCAGATCTTCGTCCGGGTCGTAGTCGTCTTCCTCGTAGTCGTCGTCGTCAAAGTACTCCTCGCTCTGAGTGCCTTGACTAAAGTCGCAGTTCATCGGAGCACCGTGGCCGCCCGAAGGTTGATGGGCATCCTGAACACCATCGTGACCCTTGGTAGGCAACTTGCTGTGTTTCTTCCCCTTGTGCTTGCCCTTCTTGAGCCTCTCCCACTGAGCCTTCCGCTGTTGTTCCAACTGGCGTTGCTTGCGGGCCTTGATCTCGTATTGACGGACCAAAGCCTCAGGGGGGTGGCCGAAGATCGACTCGTACTCACAAAAGTGGCAAATCCAGATATCTTCAGGCTTAGGAGGGTGGCGCTTATTCTTTAACTGCGTCTCACGGCGCCGCTGTCTGGCCGCGGCAGCATACTCCTTCGCAGCACTCCTCCTCGTGGTTTTTGGCGCTGGACCTTGTTGTCCTTGGCCTCCGCCGCCACTCTTGCCCTGTGCTTCCTTCCCTGCGGCGCCTGTTGCCGAAGGAGGAGCGTGGGCGTTACCTGGCTGACTACCCGGAGCAACACGCTGCCAATTCTCTTGTCCTTGCCGAGCCGATGACGGAGTCGGCATGTTGATTCGTCGATCAGAGCCAGGCCAAGAGAGTGCGTTAGGACCGGGGGCGGTAAACGTGAACTGTGCAGACGCAGGGCGTTTCGGCGACAGTGAATTTTGCAAGAGACTTGTACTTTCAGACCCCGCCGGTGGGTTTAGCTTCTCTGCATTTGCAATGGCGTTGGATATGATCCCCTGGTTCTCGGCTACAAGGAGAGATATCATCAGTATCTCCATCGTAACAAGATCTCGAGACAAATCAAGTGGCAAGGGGCCAGGGTAAAGCGTTGATTGACTTACCTGAACTGGATGACCATGGGACAGAGCGCAGCTTCCCGCCTCTTCCGAGCCAGTTGGTGTTCGAGTCCGATAAGGGCCTGAGCGGGCTTCTGCCGTTGCGCGGTCTGCCATATCTACCTCTTCCAGGACCAGGTACGTTTTGCAAGCCTGACATATAACCCCCGGAACCATACTGAGATGCCGAGCTCGAAGACGTTGCTTCCCCATTGCCTTCAGACGTCTGGATGGATGTGGTTCCGAAGCCAGCGTCTATGCCAACATGAACCCCGCCAAGAGCTGCATCACCTGCTGTAGGGATTTTCCTCTTCTTCTTATTGTTTGTGTTCTCGAAGGAGTCATACCCATCGATTGCTGATGCTGCGGAGACAGTAGCTTGCGAATTGACCGATCTCTCCTCATTTTCGGTCCTCGGTGACTGATGACCCTTGCGGTTGGAGGAGTCAGACACTCCATCATCTAGCAGGCCGTGACCGCGGTCCGGTATGCCTTGTCTCGACGCAGTAGTATATCCTCCGCCCTCTGCTACTGAACCATCTCTTCTTGACTGGCGCGGGGCAGCCTCGGCAACTCGCTCGCGAGGAGGGGTCGAACTCTGGTCCGGTTCGTCATCTCGGATACTATACAAACTCGGGAACAGGGATGTAGAGATCGAAGGCGCTGGGGGGTATTGAATCGACTCCGCGGCTTCGGGGGTTAAACGGTCTCGCAGTGACCTTTTGGGCAGGGGATGGATTCTCCGTTCGCTTCGGTATGCGGGCGACACCGACACCGTATCGGCGGTGGACATTCTTGTAACTTGCTCGTGTGCTCTGTTAAAAGCCAAGCGCAAACGAGTTAGCAACGACAATGAAAGCCATTTGATGAGTGGGAAGATGTCGTTTAAGAAGGCTAGCATTGGTGCCACACTGAACAACAACGACAAAAGAATGGCGGGACGAGAAGAAAGGCTGAGTGCAGGACCGGGACAGAGATGGAGGCGGGGTTAGGACGGGAGGGAGTTGGCGGACTCGACTGAAGAAGACTCCGTTTGTTCATGCCACGTAGTTCTGGGAAGCGACCTTGGGAAAACAATCCAAGCTTTGCAGTGTGGAAGGCGCGCGCCTACGAACGTACCTTCAGGATATCACATAGTACCCAAGACAAGACGCTATCAACTTTCGAAGGAGCGCCAGCCGCCGAGGCACTTGACACGGAAATGCGTCAACCCGAGGGGATTTCCAGGCTGCTGTAAATCCGTATGATTGTGGGAGTTCTGTGATCCGGGGAATATCTTGGGAAATGCAACTGGAAGGAAACGTGGGCGCCGACGTCGGTTTGGATATATCCCTTTCTGCCCAAAAAGACTCATCAGCACCGAAGCCTCGGGAAAAGGAGGGGAAACGTCATGGCAGTCGTGTTCTCGGTGTTACGCCTGGACTGGTAGATGAAATATTTTTCTCCCCAAATTGCCACCGCATCGTCTATAACAACAAGACTTCCTGGATCGCCGGGATACCATCAAGGGACGAATGAAACACCATGGGGGGAGGCGGCGAGGGGGGGGGGGGGGGATGAAGCCATACAACTGAGGGGGCAATCAGCTGCTAATCCCAAGCACCCACCTTCTTGGCTCGAGTCTGGCTCCAGGTCGTGCGGATATCCGGTGGACAGGTTGCAGGCAAAATCGGGGGAGAGCTATAGGAAGGCCAAAACAAAGGAAGCCAACTTAAATCAACAGTTCGTCCGAGTCAGTGAAACGGGTGTCGTGTATCGGTGGTGTTGAGGGGTGGAAAGCAATGGAGTTCAGTGGTTGTGATTAGGAGAAGCGGGTGTTCACTGTACCTAGTGAGGGCGGGCGGGATCGTAGGCGGGACCTAATCGACGCAACCCTTGGCCGCATTATGTAAGCATCCTTAACCAGTGGTTGTCTGGACAGTTTCGGGCTGTGGTTGTGAGGACGGAGGTCCGTGACCCCATGCTGAACACCCGCTGTTCCGTCCCCGCTTTGAAGCCCCCGGCCGGGGGAGCCTCCATTCGGTCTCCGGTTCCCATCCGAGTGAATTGGGAAATGCAGATACCTCGAGGTCGCCTTGCGATTGGAGTTGATTCTCCCAACAATGGACAGATCTACAGAAACTGAGAGATCGCCAAACATTGTGCTACAAGTTGAGAACAATCACGACCATCAAGCATACTATTTTTCTCACTGGCACTGGAAAACAAAGCACCTCAAGCGAGATCCTGAATTTTCATATGGCGAGTCCCCCAAGCCACTTTGAAGACCCGGCAAGTCTTCAGTCGCCCAGTGTTTCTTTCAACTAGTACCATGACTTCTGCAGCGAGCTTCTTGGACGGACAAGTCTCAGTATTTATACTCGCCAGACCATGGCCATACAACGAAGTATCGTGGTCGTTGTTCACTCCAAGGTGAACTCCACGCAGCCAGCAGCGACCTGAACGGAGGCCGGGTTGTGGGCGGTACCTGACGGTCGGACGCACTGTGCTACACTATTCGAGCAAGAGCCAAGTGGTTTCCATCACAGGGCAGAACACTGCGGTGCCATTCACAGTTGCAGCTGATTTGATGACAACACCAAGCACTGTCATTTCCCTTCGAGGCACCCTACGAACGAGACCCATTCGAAGACGGGAGATGCACTCACTTGGAAAGCTTTGCTCAACTCGACAACAACCTGACCTGACCCGACCTGCAGCCAGCAACAACCCCTCCCCTTCCCGTCGCCCCAAACAATCTTCCCCTTGTGTGCAACAACGAATTCCGTCGTCTTCTACCATGGTTTGTTTGCACACTGGACTATTTCACTTCAACCCCTTTCGATTTTCAAGATGCCCCTTATTCTCTTGTCGGTTCAAGCTGGACACGGGCTTCACCCATTGAGGCGTGATGTCATAGCACGAACCCTCCCCTGACAGTACGAGTAATTCACCACTCTACGGCTTCTACATTCATACGACTCTTATACCAAACAATATTTACTCGACAGTCGACACCGAAAAAATGAACATCTACGAGCCGGCTTTCGACGCCGCATCCCAGAGTTCATTAATAAGTCGAGCTGCCCATTAACTTTTTCCAGGAACCGGATTGGTCAACATGGGGACCGAGCTTCCTGATGGCCCCGCACGCTTTGGCGCTGCCGCTGAGGAGTGAGGAGTGAGGTGCCTGGGAGCGATTGACAGTGACGGACGGGACCAGACCGGGGTTGGTGGGTGGGCATGGAAGAGAGTGGGCGCCCGGGCGGACAGCTTTCTGCCAAAATTTACTGCAAGCGAACAAGAGCGCCGTGCGGTGGTGGTGCGTCGTGGTGCCGTGGTGCGGGTGCGGTGGTCCCGTCTTTTGGGGCTGGCAACTCGACTGGTCCCGGGCTCGCTTTCCACACCATGTACACACAACAAGAGAGACCAGCCATCGCTTCCTCCTCCCAGTGCCGTCCTCGCTCTCCTCTTTTCCGGAGATCCTCACCACGCACATCTTGGGTCATAGTCACCAAAACCCGACTTGTCGAACTTCTTGTCCTCGTCATGAAAGATAGTCTATCACGGATCTACCACTTCGACTACCGCCCCCCAATCTCCAAATTGGCCTAGCCAGCACTTCGGATCCTGTCATACACATCTCGACCCGTCGTCCTCCGTCCCCTCTTCTTCGTTTTTCCCACCCTCGTACCCGCTCAATCTTTTTACCCAAGTTAGCAGGGAACGAGTCTTGCTCTCGTGGACATCTAAACAAGCAAGCCGGCGACCTCCTCATCCCGAGCACGCCCCCGATTGAGCACCCTCCTCACTTGGCTGGATTTTCGACCTAAGCCCTCGCGATCCTCCGCCGTCGGTCGGTCCATCCTCGACAATTTACGCTTCTCTACCACCAAGCACCGGCTTCAAGCTACGATCGAACCTAGCACGAGTCTCATAACCTCGACATCCTCGATTGCCTCTTGGCCCAACAATCGTGTCAGATTTAATTCTACAGTCGAGACTCGGCCACGTCGAGTCCTCGCTTCTCCGTGTCCACATCGACAGACGACCGTGTTAACCGGGTTTGCTCCCACCGTCACGCCCCATAACTTGTCACGGCCATCCACATCACAATTGTCGAGCTTCAAGTAAGACCATACCGTTCTAGTGCTAGAGTGCGTCATCGTTCTCAGGCACTCCGGATACCCGACCGCAGAACCCCCTCCTAACGGGCCTGCGGATCGCGTTTCTCCTCTTCGGCACCAGTCGTGTCGATTATATACCCTACACACTTCGAGCTCCTGCCTTGACTGCGGCCCCAGCTGCAAGCAATGGCAGGGTCCGATCCGAGGCGGTCGTCAAGAGCGCGAACCTCTCAATCACAATCACAAATGTCTTCTACCACGTCGAGCACGTCAGGTCGTGGTGAGCGCAGCACCAGGTATTTCAACAAAGCTGTCTCGCCACAAAAGTCAAGTTCCTCGGGATCGCTATCCTCCGAGGCCCCAGACGAGACAATTACAGCGGACGATTCGTTTGGAACACGACGTCGTACCCGCGGTCAGCAGGAAGAAAGAGATAGGGCAAATAACAAAACTGAGCAGGTCGAAATGGCACACGGCGACGATGACGCCCAAGACGAGGACGAGGCCGTCCGTTGCATTTGCGGCTACGAGGACTACCCAGGCCCTCCGCCGTTCGACGAAGACTCCAAGCACGGCTTGAAGGACGGCATGGACATTGATCCCATATTCGCGACCGATGTCACCGACGATGCGGCCGGATTTTTCGTACAATGCGACATTTGCAAGGTTTGGCAACATGGCGCCTGCGTTGGCATCATGACCGAAGAGTCGAGCCCAGACGAATATTTTTGCGAAGAGTGCCGCAAAGAATTCCACAAGATTTTCACAGCGAGCAACGGGTAAATCTTACATTTCTTTGGTCCCGGTGTTGCATTGTCGGGAGCTGAACGTCAAGAGTTCAGCTGGAGTGCGTCAAAGCCCACCACCCCTTTGACACTGCCTCATCTCCTTACAATATCCTCTCCTCCATCCACGACAATTGTCAATTCACTCTCCAGTCGACTAACAACATGATTCACAGACAACGTTATTCGCACTACCTACCCACCAAGCGCCCCTCTCGAACAACTTCTAGATCCGCCTCTCTCAATAAGGATGGCACGAGATCACCGCCCAAAGATAAACCGGAGGGCCGCAACGGACGTGGTACGACCACTTCCTCCGCGTCGAAGCGAAGATCTACAATGAACAGCCGAGGAGCTGACTACGACGAAGCTGAAGCCCTGAGACGGGCGATTGAAGCAAGCAAAGAAGACGCAGCTCCTGAACAACCCGAAACTACCACGAGAAGAACAAAGCGAGGCAGAAGCGATAGCGAAGAGTAGGTCCACCTCCTACGCTGCTCGACATCAATAACCGCTAACACTCTTCAAGAAAGCCAGAAACCAAGAGGCAGAGGACGAGCTCTCGATCGGCCTCTCCTAGCCTCGACAAGACCACCGAGGACTCTGACGACGCCGGCACAACGACGCGGAATGGTGCAAAGTCTAGATCGCGGGGCGGCGCATCAGGCCGCACTCTGCGCACCGAGAAGACAACTGAAAGAGAGGAACGGGAACGACAAAGGGCTGAGGCAGCAAACAAGCGAAAGGGTAGAGCCGAACGCCGGCGAGCTGATGGTACGGAAGCCACAACTCTCGCGAAGGCATCTGAAGCTGACATGGATACAGATTCAGACCCTTCGGACGAGTTACCACTAGCAGCTCGTGCGGCAACGAACAAGACGCCCGCCACAACAACACCGGCCGCAGCCACTACCGCAGCAACCACTAATACGACAACTACTACGGCAACCCCTGCCGCTCCGGAAGAACCAGTAGAACAGGAAGAACAACCACCAGTGGTACCCGACCCCCCTCCTGCCTCGCAGTCGACTCCGGAAGACCCTCCCGCTGCGGCTACCCCCACAGCCAAGATTGACAAGAAGCGATCGCATAAGAAGAAGGGTCGTAACCAATACACGCGTGATGATAACGAGCCATCACCCGCAAGATCGCAGTCAGGGGAGGCACCGGCCGAAATACCGCCTCCTCCTAAGCCAAGTAAGGCCGAAGAGAAGGCTACTGGACACGGCAAGCACGGGAAGAACAAGGGTGGAATGAGCAGCAAGATCACCATGACCGACATGAAGAGGAGGGCCGCGGCACTCCTAGACTTCATTTCGCGGACCCAAGTCGAGCTTGCTGGCGAGTCGCCGTCGGATGATGATAAGACCAACGGCAACAGCGTCGCACCACAAGCGACCTCGAACTTTGAAAAGCCCGCGTTGGCAACAGGCGCTAATGGGGTCGATTGCTCGACCCCAGTCGTTGCCATGACCTCCGAAGGGCAGCTAGAAAAGGATTTCAAGGAACTCAGCTGCGTGGAGATGATGGATAGCTTGACCCGGAGGCTGGTCAAGTGGCAGCAGGAGTATACAGTATGATACAATGAGCGGATAATGGGCGTGGTGTTCAAATGAAAGTTATACTTGATGTGCATATGGCATGGCGGAACGATCTCGTCGGACAAGGGCTGATGACTTCCACTTTTTGGTTTTGGTTTTCCTTTTCACTTTCCTTTGTTTTGGTTGTTTTCTCGGGCACAATGGTGTTATCATTAGGCAGGTTTTGCGGAAATCGGATGCTTTGAAGTTTATATTGAAAGTACTCGGGGGTAACTGTCCTCCCTTCCACCTACTGAAGACGTAGGCAGGTGGATGGTGAGGTCAGCGATGCATTTACTGGGGCGTTTCTTGGTTTAATCAGGATAACTGGTGGTAGGACGGTGTGGGTATCATTGATAACGGAGTATAGAGTTTCCAAAATTTCATCACCTGGGTTTTTGCTATGATTCTTTTTCCGTTCGTGTGGATATCAACCATGTTGTATCATTGTTATCTGGCCTTCAATGCTATGCTTGTACTATCCCACCCGTGCTCATGCTCATGCTATGCAGTTAAATCATTATCGTTTCGATTTCATCACCGTACGTATATCATCCATCCACCTTTCATTACACTCCTTCATTTTCGTTACTCTCGCAAAACAGCAAACAAACCCTGAAATCCCTACCACCACTCATGTCATCAACTCTGCTTCTCCCTCACGCCCCCATTTTTAACCCCAGATACCGGCAACCCCCTCTCCACATCGACCTCACCCACATTCTCGCTCGCACTCACAGTCCCATCGCCACCACCCTCCAACACCCCACCCCCCTCCCCCTCCCCCCTCGCCCTCGCCTCCACCTCCTCCTCACTATCCTCCGGTTTCCCCGGCCTACAAGCCCACCCATCCACAAACCTCAACGTCTCCCTCCCCCAAATCCTATCCATAACCCACAGCCTCACGGGAACCAAAACAATAATAATCACCGGAAACCCCGGCGCCGCCACCGTCAACGTCACGCCAAAAATGATCCCCGTCAACACGATTTGGGTTAAAGTATACCCATGAACCGCCCATCTTGATATCTGAGGGTTGGGAAGGGGGGGTAACTCTGAGGGAGGGGAAAGAAGCTCGAAGAAGCGAGGGAGGATCGGGTTGACGGAAAGGGATTGGTAGCCCATGTACATGAATAGTCCCGCGAGAACGGAGGTGGGCGTGAAGCCGAGGAGGTGTTGGAAGGGGGGGCTGATGAAGACGAGGATGAGGGCGGATTGGAGGAGAGGGGAGTAGCGCTGTTCGTGGACGCGGGGGATTAGTTTCTTCTTTCTGGGGGCGTCGATGTTGGGGGATGATAAACTTGTGGAGGAGGAAGAGGAGGATGGTGAATGGGGGGAATTAGAGGTAGTAAGGGGGGTGTCGGAGTCCTCGTCATCGGCGTCTACTTCCACCCAATGCCGCAGAGACTCCGAATGCAACGGCGCCTGCGGCAACAACCCGTTCGCAGGCGGGATACCCAGAATACCGCAGAGCGCGGTGGTCGTGCCCAGCAGGACAATGTCCCAAGCATACCCGCCCGGTTTCCTCACGCCGTAGCGCTCAACAGTGCAAATAATGCTGCTGATCTCGTGGTCAAAGTAGAACAGCACCGTGATGATGGCGCCCGGGATGATGGAGATGAACACCCACTCCAGTGGCACCTCCCAGAACCTCACAAAAAAAGTGTCGCGGGCCGGGCTGGTGGGTCGGAAAGTCTTTTGGATGGAAAGCCGCTCGTGCTCGAGATTCGCTAGCTCGCCCATGTAAGGGACGCCGATGAAGAAGATGATGGAGATGGCGGCGGCGTACTCGGCTAGGCCCATGCGGACGATGCGCCCGAATAGGGGCTTCCATTCTAAGGCGGTAGACAAAAAAATGGCGAGGAGGCAGGTGCCGAAGGCGCCGATGATGGAGTAGAGGAAGGCGTCGAAGGGAACGCTGTCGTGGTTTCGCTTGAGTTCGAGGCTGGCTTTGTGGAAGTAGATGACGGAGTTGAGCAGGGAGAAGATGTCGGCGCTAAAGTTGGTGACGTATTGCATGGTGTAGTCGTGGGCGTTGAAGATGGCGAGGAGGTAGTGCATCCAGGCGGAGTGGATGAGGGACCAGGCCATGACGGGGAGGAAGGGGACCTTGTTGGTGTTAGTGATTGTCTTTGGCATGTTGACCATCACGATGGTGAGGTGCTGGGTCACTTACATGGAAGTTCTCTGTACATAGTTTGTACATGTTCTCTGCCAGAACCGAAAAGGGACCAGTGACACCCAGGATAGTCAAAGGTTGTGCAGAGAAGAGGGAGAAGATGAGACCGCAAAGGCCAGTGCTAAAGACAACTTCGATGGTGCCCCATGATTCTCCGGTGAGAACAAAGAGATCGTTGGCAAAGGTGATGCCCGGGAGGATGTTGGTGAAGAAGACATAGACGGCACTGGCGACAACCAGCTGGTTGAATACTGTCCAATCCGAAACATATCTCTGGCGTAGGTTGTGTATGTCCTGCCTCAGCAATCTGAATGGTTGGAGCTTCCCTCCCTTCCTGAACCTGTTCGATACTGTGGCCAGCCATGAGGCTTTGGCCTGAGGCTTCTCCAGCATATCGGGTTCCTGCTTCAAGCCCAAGCAGCAGTGAAGCGGTTGACGTCGATCTCGGGAAAATAAAGTTGGTTGACGGCAGGGGGGAAGCCAATAGTCGTCGGCCGTTTTGGGTTCGACTTATATATGTATATAAGCGGGACCGAAGTCGGCAAAGGGAGGATATTAGATATTAACACTGGGGAAATGACACTGGACGAGGATTTGTTTCTTTTCTCAGACTCGGTCGTGGAAGGTTCGATCTTTTATCTCATCTTTCGGCCGTTGGCTGCGTATAGACAGGAGATGTGAGAGATCTCACCGCGTCTTCAGGACAGAACTCCGTGTAAGATACTGAGTGTAGATAGAGAGATATCGAGCTAACAGAGCGGTGAGAAAAAAACTTTGAGTATAGTATAAGGTCTTAATGGGAAAGAAGGGTAGGGTTCAAGACTAGCATAGGGGGACRCTCCGGCCTAGATCTTTTCAGACTACGCCGATCACTTAACCTCAAGGTTATACGAGGGAGGGATGGGCCAGAAGGACCGAAAAGAACCCCTATCCATGACCACTGCTGGGGGGTATCATGGTGGGCAGTGTTCAGGATTGAAAACTTCTCTTTTCCCGCTTTCCAGTCTGTTTCAGGGCATGCCCCAATCGCGCCTTTCTTCCAAGACTCTTTGGTGTTCTTGGCAAGAGCATTGGGGAAGCAAGTGTCAGATTCCAGGGTAGCATTCTACCCAGATATGGGTTAAATGCCAGAGTCCCAGCCACCTGTATTACAGGTCTTGGCAAATATGGGTTACCCCCAGAACCCCCAGACCTTCTGGAGCAATCAATTCGAATCAATTACACACACACAGAATCAATCAACTAAATCACATTAATAAATCTAACAATTAATAATCTAATACACGCCCTATCAACACAACGATTAACATCACGAATCAATAATAAACAACCCAAGAATAATATTTACAATATCCTTCTCAAAGCCAATCAACGATATTAAAAAGAATATTACCTACTTAAAAGACAGTAATAATTAAATCCGCTAAGAGCCTATACTCTAATTAAAATACAATTTAAATATATTCAAAGAATAGCTTCAAAGTACTATTAAAAAACCTACCGCACCAAAATAACCTTATCCCAACTATTACCCCATTACGAAGGCTGCTAAAACCCGTATTAACTAGGCCAAAGTGGAATTTATCTTTCTTAATAACGGAATAACCGTTTATATAATCGTTAATTAAATTAAACAATCCTAAGAAGTACCTATCAAATATTAAGTTAAAAATGAAATATTATTCGACACCTTTACTAACGAAAAAGACCTAATTAATAAGTAATTCTTCAAATTAGAATTTATATTGTACCCCGAAAATAAAAAGGATTAAAAAGAATTTATAGTTAGTAATAAAGCCGTATATACTTAAATAAAATTGTTAATTCACTACGGATTATAAAATAGCGTTATAAAGGAAGAGTAGTAAATTAACGA